>CM050165.1:440284382-440568026 GCA_027410445.1 Discoglossus pictus | reverse complement strand
TTTAAGAAAATAAAATTATTGTTTTTTTAAATGTAGGCTGCAGGTACACCACTAGATTGGATTGGTTAAACTTGGCACAATACTTGTAAGCCTGACACACACACTGGCTAGCATTCAGGCAAATGAACTTAGATTGGCGGTCAGGCAAATGAACTTAGATTTAAGAAAATAAAATTATTGTTTTTTTAAATGTAGACTGCGGGTACCCCAACTAGATTGGATTGGTTGAACTTGGCATAATACTTGTAAGTCTGACACACACACTGGCTAGCGGTCAGGAAAATGAACTTAGATTGGCGGTCAGGCAAATGAACTTAGATTTAAGAAAATAAAATAATTGTTTATTTAATTGTAGACTGCTGGTACACCACTAGATTGGATTGGTTGAACTTGGCACAATACTTGTAAGCCTGACACACACACTGGCTAGTGGTCAGGCAAATTAACTTAGATTGGCGGTCATGCAAAAAGTACTTAGATTTAAGAAAATAAAATTATTGTTTTTTTAAATGTAGACTGCAGGTACACCACTAGATTGGATTGGTTAAACTTGGCACAATACTTGTAAGCCTGACACACACACTGGCTAGCGGTCAGGCAAATGAACTTAGATTGGCGGTCAGGCAAATGAACTTAGATTTAAGAAAATAAAATAATTGTTTATTTAATTGTAGACTGCTGGTACACCACTAGATTGGATTGGTTGAACTTGGCACAATACTTGTAAGCCTGACACACACACTGGCTAGTGGTCAGGCAAATTAACTTAGATTGGCGGTCATGCAAAAAGTACTTAGATTTAAGAAAATAAAATTATTGTTTTTTTAAATGTAGGCTGCAGGTACACCACTAGATTGGATTGGTTAAACTTGGCACAATACTTGTAAGCCTGACACACACACTGGCTAGCGGTCAGGCAAATGAACTTAGATTGGCGGTCAGGCAAATGAACTTAGATTTAAGAAAATAAAATTATTGGTTTTTTAAATGTAGACTGCTGGTACACCACTAGATTGGATTGGTTGAACTTGGCACAATACTTGTAAGCCTGACACACACACTGGCTAGTGGTCAGGCAAATGAACTTAGATTGGCGGTCAGGCAAATGAACTTAGATTTAAGAAAATAAAATTATTGTTTTTTTAAATGTAGACTGCTGGTACACCACTAGATTGGATTGGTTAAACTTGGCACAATACTTGTAAGCCTGACACACACACTGGCTAGCGGTCAGGCAAATGAACTTAGATTGGCGGTCAGGCAAATGAACTTAGATTTAAGAAAATAAAATTATTGTTTTTTTAAATGTAGGCTGCTGGTACACCACTAGATTGGATTGGTTGAACTTGGCACAATACTTGTAAGCCTGACACACACACTGGCTAGCGGTCAGTCAAATGAACTTAGATTGGCGGTCAGGAAATGAACTTAGATTTAAGAAAATAAAATTATTGTTTTTTTAAATGTAGGCTGCGGGTACCCCAACTAGATTGGATTGGTTGAACTTGGCACAGTACTTGTAAGCCTGACACACACACTGGCTAGCGGTCAGGCAAATGAACTTAGATTGGCGGTCATGCAAATGAACTTAGATTTAAGAAAATAAAATTATTGTTTTTTTAATTGTAGACTGCTGGTACACCACTAGATTGGATTGGTTGAACTTGGCACAATACTTGTAAGCCTGACACACACACTGGCTAGCGGTCAGGCAAATTAACTTAGATTGGCGGTCAGGAAATGAACTTAGATTTAAGAAAATAAAATTGTTGGTTTTTTAAATGTAGACTGCTGGTACACCACTAGATTGGATTGGTTGAACTTGGCTCAATACTTGTAAGCCTGACACACACACTGGCTAGCGGTCAGGCAAATGAACTTAGATTGGAGGTTAGGCAAATGAACTTAGATTTAACAAAATAAAATTATTGTTTTTTTAAATGTAGACTGCTGGTACACCACTAGCTTGGATTGGTTGAACTTGGCACAATACTTGTAAGCCTGACACACACACTGGCTAGCGGTCAGGCAAATGTACTTAGATTGGCGGTCAGGAAATGAACTTAGATTTAAGAAAATAAAATTGTTGGTTTTTTAAATGTAAACTGCTGGTACACCACTAGATTGGATTGGTTGAACTTGGCACAATACTTGTAAGCCTGACACACACACTGGCTAGCGGTCAGGCAAATGAACTTAGATTGGCGGTCAGGCAAATGAACTTAGATTTAAGAAAATAAAATTATTGTTTTTTTAAATGTAGACTGCTGGTACACCACTAGATTGGATTGGTTGAACTTGGCACAATACTTGTAAGCCTGACACACACACTGGCTAGCGGTCAGGCAAATGAACTTAGATTGGCGGTCAGGCAAATGAACTTAGATTTAAGAAAATACAATTATTGTTTTTTTAAATGTAGGCTGCTGGTACACCACTAGATTGGATTGGTTAAACTTGGCACAATACTTGTAAGCCTGACACACACACTGGCTAGCATTCAGGCAAATGAACTTAGATTGGCGGTCAGGCAAATGAACTTAGATTTAAGAAAATAAAATTATTGTTTTTTTAAATGTAGACTGCTGGTACACAACTAGATTGGATTGGTTGAACTTGGCACAATACTTGTAAGCCTGACACACACACTGGCTAGCGGTCAGGCAAATGAACTTAGATTGGCGGTCAGGAAATGAACTTAGATATAAGAAAATAAAATTATTGTTTTTTTAAATGTAGGCTGCAGGTACACCACTAGATTGGATTGGTTGAACTTGGCATAATACTTGTAAGCCTGACACACACACTGGCTAGTGGTCAGGCAAATGAACTTAGATTGGCGGTCAGGCAAATGAACTTAGATTTAAGAAAATAAAATTATTGTTTTTTTAAATGTAGACTGCAGGTACCCCAACTAGATTGGATTGGTTGAACTTGGCACAGTGTATTTTAAAATTATGAGAAAACATTTTCTGTAAACTAAATAAAAATCATATTAGGAGGTTGAAAGAAAAAGAAACCGGATGGGGGGATACCGAGCAGAGCACACCATCTACAGCCCACTGGGAGACAAACTCATCCATTCCCCCAGTAGACAAAGCCAGGTGGTACTCTGCCCGGATACGGGAGCGCACCAGCACCCGGAACATGGCCTCAGGTGACAAGGGAACCCCCCCTATCAAACACTGCTTCCTGGACTTATATATAGCCAACTTGGCTAATGCCAGGAGCAGGTTGACGAGGAGGTCCCTGGCCTTATTGCCCCGGGACACTGGGCGCCCAAAAATAAAAATGTGAGGGGAGAAATGCAGCCAGAACTGCAGGAGGAGGCCCCTCAAGAGTGACAAGAGGGGCTGCAGTCTGGCGCAACTAAAATAAACATGATACACGGACTCTCCCTTGCCACAGAATGGACAAGTGGAGGGAGAGTCCGTGAATTTAGCTAAGTACTCTCCCGTGCTCAGTGCACCATGGAGCACTCTCCAACTCAAGTCCCCGGTGGGTCGTGGAACTAAATCAGAATAAAGTTCCCTCCACCGGGGCCTCTTGCCCTCGTCAGCTGGTAGGACCCGCCTCCAGATGGTATCGGGACGGGTCACGAGGGCAAGGAAGTGCACTGTATGGAGCACGAGAGAATATAAGCTCTTCCTCGGCATGCCGCGAAAGCATGCCGAGGGTATGTCCCTCAACCTCGAGAGGTTGGGGACAGGAGGAGCCTGAGGGGAAACACGGGGCTTGTGTCCAATGCAAACAGCCGGAGAAGGGGTGTTGAAAGGTGCATGTGGCACTCCGGCCTGCAAAGCCCCGCGAAGGAAGGTGCGCGAGTCGGGGGAGATGGCATCTCTAATCTCCTGGAGCAAGCGCCCTGAGACTTTGGGCGTCACATATCCCAAACGGAGCGCAAGCTCCTGGGGTGACACCCAATCAGAACGCCCGTATTCCAGGAGATCCCCGACTCGGGTCATCCGTGCATGACTAAGGCGGCGGATGATACTGGGGGACTGTAACATTGGAGCCCCCACTGCTGCATTAAATAGCAGGGGCTCTGTGAATATTTCATCCCCCAAAGGCACGCCCTGCCTGGTCACGGAGACCATGCTCCAGGCCTTGAGGGTTTCCTGGTAGTATGCCGGCAACACAGAGAGGTCTCTCCCAAACCCCTCGGGCCTGATCAGAAATAATTGCCGGTCATACCCCAGGTTGCGCAACTGGCGATAAAAGCTGGATGCCAGTGCGCACCACTGCGGAGAGGGATCTGCATATAGGTATCTCTGCAGGTACTGAAGGCGGAAGGTGGACAACTGGGAGCACACACAAACTACTCCCTGTCCACCCTCCACCAAAGGCAGACTTGCCACCCCTGCAGAGACCCAATGCCTTCCCATCCAGAGGAAATCTAACAAATTCCTCTGGATATTGGTGACAAACTCGGGGGTCGGACTCAGACAAATCAGCCGGTGCCAGATCTGAGAAGCCACCAGCTGATTCACCACTAGAGTCCGCCCCCTAAGGGAAAGCATTTTTGCTAGACCCCTCCATCGTCCCAGACGAGAGAGGACACTGCCCTCTAACTCCCTCCAGTTGTCTGGGACGGAAGCGTCCGCAGCGGACAGGTAGACCCCCAGATATTTAATGACATCTGCCTCCCACTTGATGTCACGAAACATGGGAGGCAAAGAGTCCACCTGTAAATTACCCTCTAAAAGGCCTGTGCATTTGGACCAGTTGATCTGAGCGGAGGAGGCAGCTGAATAAACCTCCTGGCACTGTTTTGCCAGCTCAAGATCAACTGGATCCTGGGCCACGAGGAGCACATCGTCAGCATAAGCTGAAAGGACAATCCGCATGTCTGGATCTTTTAGCACCAGCCCTGTGAGCCTTTTCCTCAGTAGGCAGAGGAAAGGCTCAATGGCCAGTGCATATAACTGTCCAGACAAGGGACATCCTTGACGCACCCCTCGTCCAAATACCAAAGGTGCTGTTAGGGACCAATTGATTTTAAGTAAACACTCTGCAGAGGCGTACAGCGTTCTTATAAAGCCCACAAACTGTGGGCCAAAGCCGTACGCTTGCAGAGTGGCTATGAGGTAACCATGGTCCACCCTGTCAAACGCCTTCTCTTGATCTAAAGAGAGAAAGGCGAGTGACAGACCAGTCCTGCGAGAATAATGCAATAGATCCCGGACCAGAAAGATACTATCAAAGATAGTCCGGCCCGGGATCGCATAGGACTGGTCAGGGTGAACCAATTCTGCCAGCACAGACCCAAGTCTAAGCGAGATGGCTTTAGCTACAATCTTGTAGTCCGTGCTGAGCAGAGAGACCGGTCGCCAGTTCTTAATAAGCCGGAGATCCCCCTTTTTGGGCAGCAGGGCAAGTACTGCCCTGCGACAAGACAGGGGCATCTCCCCGGTCTCCAGGGCTTCCCCAAGGACCAGATGGAAATCAGGTCCCAGAGTCTCCCAGAAAAATTGGAAAAACTCTACAGTCAGTCCGTCCAGTCCTGGAGACTTCTCACAGGACATGGCACGGAGGGCTTCAGAGAGCTCTTGAAAAGATAGTGGTATATCAAGCCGCTCTCTTACACCCTCACTGACTGTGGGGAGCCCCTCCCATAGCACCCTGCAGGCGTCTGGAGAAATGGGATCCGGAGAGTAAAGATCTTTATAAAAGTTCCGGGCTCTATCCCGGATACTCTCCGGATCTGTAAGGGGGGCACCGTCTTCATCT
This sequence comes from Discoglossus pictus, assembly GCA_027410445.1. Lineage (NCBI taxonomy): Eukaryota > Metazoa > Chordata > Amphibia > Anura > Alytidae > Discoglossus > Discoglossus pictus. The sequence continues at coordinate 440,562,296 of CM050165.1, read as the reverse complement.
AGAAGACAGGTGATGTGCCTACTGTTACCCCCCTTTTTCTCCAGTGAGTAGAAGAGGCGCGAGCCGCGGTCTAGATCTTTGAGAAAACCTAAGCGGCTGCGCACGTATGCCCCCTTGGCCTGGTGTCGTTCCAGGTCACAGAGGACACCCTTCCTCTCTACATACTCGCTCTGCAGGGATTGGTCCCTACAAGTGAACAGCCTCTGCTCCAGATGGAGTACCTCCCCCCGGAGTGACTCCAACTCAGCTTCGCGCTGCCCACTCGCACCCTTGGTATATTCCTGACACAGAAGTCGCAAATGAACCTTGCCCACGTCCCACCACAGTTTTAACGTGGCAAAGTCCCCCTTGCAACCCCTCCAGTCCGTCCAAAACTCCCGGATCAATGTCACGAGCCCCTGGTCCTTCAACAAAGCATTGTTGAAGTGCCAATAGGCGGCTCGTGGCGCTGTTGGCGTTAGCGCCACTGTCACAGACACACAGTTGTGGTCTGTGAACGGAGCCAGCCTAATGGCACAAGAACCGACTCGTGACATATAGTGACTAGATATATATAGTCTGTCGATCCGGGAGTGGGACACCAGACCGGCTCTCACCCTGACGTAGGTGAAACCGTCTGATGCCCCTGGGTTCTGCTCTCGCCAGATGTCCTCCAGGGAGAAGCGGGCGATGATCTCCCGCAGGGCTGACGCAGAAGGCGGGTACGGCTCTGGACTATTCCGGTCCAGAGCGTCGAGGGTGCAGTTGAAATCACCCCCGAGTACCAAACACTCATCTGCGTCAACCGTCTCCAAAAACTGGGACAGTCTGGCGAGGAACCTCACTCTCTCGAGCCCTCCAGCAGGGGAATATATATTAACTAGGTTAATGATGCTACCCTGCTCTCGGACCCGGAGGTGGATTAGACGGCCTGGGATAACAGCTTTCACAAGCAGCAGCTCTGGCTGAAAAGACTCTGAGAACAGGGTCACCACTCCACATGACGCCGATGTGAAGTGGCTGAAGAAGACCCTGCCTCTCCACTCCAGTTGCCACGAGGCCTCAGCCTCTGGAGTGGTGTGAGTTTCCTGCAGGAAGCTCACAGAGTACCCTCCCTGATATAAATAGGAGAGTACCTGGAACCTGCGGAAACTGTCTTGACAGCCATTGGTATTTAGCGTGCTGATGTGCAAAGCCATTACTGCGTGTCAGGAATTGTGCGTTCCTCAGACCCTTGAGACTGCTGATAGGACACGCACATTTTATAGAATTTCCGGACGCGGAGATGCTCCGCAGTCCCAGAATTCTTGGCCCTAGTGCTGACCACTAGATATTGCTGGAGAGAGTGGAGAATAAACGACATATTCTTCCACCTCTCCAAGGCCAGCCGTACCTTCCTTTTCTTTTGTCCATGAAGGGTGCTCTCAAGGAATAGATCTATTTCCTTGACAGGGATAACCCACCCAGAATCTGATGTTCCTTCTAGTGGGTCACCCCTGGGCTCCTCTTGGCTGAGGGCTTTTACTCCATCCTCCCCGGCTGGAGTCAGTTTCCTCAGCTTTATTCTCAGGGACCCCCTCTTAGATGATACAGAAGGAGTCCCTTTAGCACCCTTCAAGGTAAATAATGGACCCTTGGATTGCTGCTGCACCCCTGTAGCTTCAGGAGTGCATTCAGGGGTAGCTGGCTGGACAGCAGTGGCTGGCATGGCTTCCTTAATGGAAGCCTTGGAGGCTTTATATGCCTCCTCTGCCAGTTCCACCGCTGCTTGCTCAGCTTGGATGGCACCGATGTTAGGGTCAGTGGATGGCTGAGGAGGGTAGACAGGCTCTCCCATGATGTTAACAGGAAAACCTGTTTTATCACCCTCCCCCATTTCCACTTCCCCTTGTGCCACATCCCCCCTGACAGACAAATCCATGGGGTCCTGAATGGGGGTCATGCCTATATTCCCCCCCTCCAGTAGTGACTCGGCCTGGGGCTCTAACAAAGCCCGAGGTACGTCACTAGAGAGTGACACTGGAGGAGGAGACTGACTGGTGCCCTTGAAGCTCAGCACCTCAGGGACACTGACTACCCATTCAGCAGGGGCTTTGTTGGGTCCCCCCTCAAAGGCCAGAGGCAGAACCTGATCTTTCTTGTCTACCCCTGCCTCACTTGGGAGACCCTCTTGCCCCTGCTTTTCCTCCAGACCCTTTTCCACATTAACCCCTATAGGATCTGGAGAGAGAGATGTGTGGTCTGGCACCGGCTGGCTGAGCTTAATAACCGGGCCAGACAATGTCACCGGATGAGGAGGAGATGTTTTGTTCCTCTTCTTGCTTTTAGAGGGAGGTGCTCCACTATAGAGCACTTCCCACTTATCAGCAACCTCCCTGTTGGTTTTATGCTTCCTCTTCCTGGGGACGTCACTCCTGGAAGAGGAGCTGCCACTAGCTGCCTCCCCTGCAGAGGGCTTATTATCCCTCTGCTTACACTGTGCCCCCACACTAACTGATGTAATTATGGTGGGGGCAGATTGGGACTTGGGAGATTCAGCTGTGACACTGGGAGGACCGGTGACATTCTTCCCCTTTTTCCCCGTGTCTGCAGTCTTGCTGGAGACCACAGACACAGATGGCTTTTTTGGGGAAGAAGGGGGTTTGGAGGCCGTGGTGGTGGCTTGAGGAACGGCCTCCTTGCCTGAGCTCTGTGGGGGGGCTATGACCCTTGAGGTCCCCGCTGTTATGGGCTCAGCGGGGATGGGTGCCGTACTGACGGAGGTGCCATTTGCTGGGGCTGGGGCATGATGCTTTACATTAGGGCAATTCCTACGTGTATGCCCCAACCCCTTGCAATGATAGCACTGCACCTCCGTAGTGCTGTAAAAAATCCTGTACAGCACCCCCTCAAATGGAACCCCAAAAGACCCCTCTATGTTTTCTGCGCCCTGAGGCAGGCACATTTGTACCTGCCTCTTGAAAGAGAGCACATGACGAAGTGCTCTCTCTCTGCACCCCAGGGGAATTTTAATAAATGGTGTTTTTACTTCCCCTAGGGTTAGCAGGTGGGGGCGCAGGAGGGAGTCTGGTAGGAAGGGGGGCACATTAGAGAGTGTTACTTTTGTGCCCAACCCTTCCAGGGGTTCTATTGGGACATATAATCCCCCCACTGTGATGCCTCTCTGTATAAGAATGTGTGCAGCAGCCAGAGTACGGGTAAAAAAAACTGCTTTCCCGTACATTTTGCTGGCTGCTACTATAACAGAGGGGCTGATGACATTAGCTGCAGCACGCAGATAGATATCAATGCTGTAGACCCCAGACATCTGACATTTAACCCCATGCTTCCTGGTGATCTGCCCCTCAGCCCCAGCGGTGGTATTACTGGGGCCAGCAGAAACCACCTGTGACCAGGTATTAGCCACAGGGGTAGGTCTGCTGGCAGAACCACCAGGAGCTGGGGCTGCCTTATCTGCCTGGGGCCTATGCTGTGCAGTGCTGCAGCTAGGATTTTCAGGGGCCATTATTCCCCCTTTTGACCCCTGAGGCTTCTTAATGGTCTTATCCCTCATGTTTAGACCCTTTTTTTTTTAGTTTATTTGTTTTATTTATTTTTATTTTTTGTTTTATGATTTTCTACTGTTTTCTTTTTTTTTTTAAATATAAAAGAGTGAAAAAGAACCAAAAAGACAAAACTAAGGGAGACGAAAAACTAAGGGAGAGAGAGAGATGATGTTTGGCAGTGGAAGGGTTAATGGCCTGTTGCAAGGTGTTACTAATTGCAACAACACAGAGAACACAGAGGCTTTTTAACCCCTCTGTGTCTCTGTGTCAGATGTTAAAAAAGCCTTTTAAACAAAACTTCAAATTGTTTTCCCCCCCACTGCCTACAAAGATGTTACTTGTCTTCTCTCCCTCAAAACATAAAACCCAACACCAAACAAACAAAACTTCAACAAAACCTAATAAACTTTTTAAAAGAAAAAAAAGTCAAAGTAACAAAGCTCCAGGAGTGAAGGTGTAGTGCTAAGGGAGGGGTGTGGCAAAGTATCCAGGAGACAGCTCACTCTCCTGGGATAGAGACTTGAGCCTGACTCCCAGAAAACTAAAACTTAAATTAAACTAAGAAAAACACAACAAAAACTCCCAAAAAAAAGAACAACACCGTGCACAAAGTGCTTATAAAAAGAAAGGTGTTAAAATAAAACTTGTATTTGAGGGACTAAGACCCTAAAAAGCCTTTTGTTTGGAGCTCAAGCATGCACACAACATGCTCTCTTGCACAGTACTTGCAAGCCTGACACACACACTGGCTAGCGGTCAGGCAAATGAACTTAGATTGGCGGTCATGCAAATGAACTTAGATTTAAGAAAATACAATTATTGTTTTTTTAATTGTAGACTGCTGGTACACCACTAGATTGGATTGGTTGAACTTGGCACAATACTTGTAAGCCTGACACACACACTGGCTAGCGGTCAGGCAAATGAACTTAGATTGGCGGTCAGGCAAATGAACTTAGATTTAAGAAAATAAAATTGTTTTTTTTTTTTAAATGTAGACTGCTGGTACACCACTAGATTGGATTGGTTGAACTTGGCACAATACTTGTAAGCCTGACACACACACTGGCTAGCGGTCAGGCAAATGAACTTAGATTGGAGATATGGCAAATGAACTTAGATTTAAGAAAATACAATTATTGTTTTTTTAAATGTAGACTTCAGGTACACCACTAGATTGGATTGGTTGAACTTGGCATAATACTTGTAAGTCTGACACACACACTGGCTAGCGGTCAGGCAAATGAACTTAGATTGGCGGTCAGGCAAATGAACTTAGATTTAAGAAAATACAATTATTGTTTTTTTAAATGTAGACTGCAGGTACACCACTAGATTGGATTGGTTGAACTTGGCACAATACTTGTAAGCCTGACACACACACTGGCTAGCGGTCAGGCAAATGAACTTAGATTGGCGGTCAGGCAAATGAACTTAGATTTAAGAAAATACAATTATTGTTTTTTTAAATGTAGACTGCTGGTACACCACTAGATTGGATTGGTTAAACTTGGCACAATACTTGTAAGCCTGACACACACACTGGCTAGCATTCAGGCAAATGAACTTAGATTGGCGGTCAGGCAAATGAACTTAGATTTAAGAAAATAAAATTATTGTTTTTTTAAATGTAGACTGCTGGTACACCACTAGATTGGATTGGTTGAACTTGGCACAATACTTGTAAGCCTGACACACACACTGGCTAGCGGTCAGGCAAATGAACTTAGATTGGCGGTCAGGAAATTAACTTAGATATAAGAAAATAAAATTATTGTTTTTTTAAATGTAGGCTGCAGGTACACCACTAGATTGGATTGGTTGAACTTGGCACAATACTTGTAAGCCTGACACACACACTGGCTAGTGGTCAGGCAAATGAACTTAGATTGGCGGTCAGGCAAATGAACTTAGATTTAAGAAAATAAAATTATTGTTTTTTTAAATGTAGACTGCAGGTACCCCAACTAGATTGGATTGGTTGAACTTGGCACAGTACTTGTAAGCCTGACACACACACTGGCTAGCGGTCAGGCAAATGAACTTAGATTGGCGGTCATGCAAATGAACTTAGATTTAAGAAAATACAATTATTGTTTTTTTAATTGTAGACTGCTGGTACACCACTAGATTGGATTGGTTGAACTTGGCACAATACTTGTAAGCCTGACACACACACTGGCTAGTGGTCAGGCAAATGAACTTAGATTGGCGGTCAGGCAAATGAACTTAGATTTAAGAAAATAAAATTATTGTTTTTTTAAATGTAGACTGCAGGTACCCCAACTAGATTGGATTGGTTGAACTTGGCACAGTACTTGTAAGCCTGACACACACACTGGCTAGCGGTCAGGCAAATGAACTTAGATTGGCGGTCATGCAAATGAACTTAGATTTAAGAAAATTCAATTATTGTTTTTTTAATTGTAGACTGCTGGTACACCACTAGATTGGATTGGTTGAACTTGGCACAATACTTGTAAGCCTGACACACACACTTGCTAGCGGTCAGGCAAATGAACTTAGATTGGCTGTCAGGCAAATGAACTTAGATTTAAGAAAATAAAATTGTTTTTTTTTTTAAATGTAGACTGCTGGTACACCACTAGATTGGATTGGTTGAACTTGGCACAATACTTGTAAGCCTGACACACACACTGGCTAGCGGTCAGGCAAATGAACTTAGATTGGAGGTATGGCAAATGAACTTAGATTTAAGAAAATACAATTATTGTTTTTTTAAATGTAGACTGCAGGTACACCACTAGATTGGATTGGTTGAACTTGGCATAATACTTGTAAGTCTGACACACACACTGGCTAGCGGTCAGGAAAATGAACTTAGATTGGCGGTCAGGCAAATGAACTTAGATTTAAGAAAATACAATTATTGTTTTTTTAAATGTAGTCTGCAGGTACACCACTAGATTGGATTGGTTGAACTTGGCACAATACTTGTAAGCCTGACACACACACTGGCTAGCGGTCAGGCAAATGAACTTAGATTGGCGGTCATGCAAATGAACTTAGATTTAAGAAAATACAATTATTGGTCTTTTAAATGTAGGCTGCAGGTACACCACTAGATTGGATTGGTTGAACTTGGCACAATACTTGTAAGCCTGACACACACACTGGCTAGCAGTCAGGCAAATGAACTTAGATTGGCGGTCAGGCAAATGAACTTAGATTTAACAAAATAAAAGTTTGTTTTTTTTAAAAGTAGACAACTAGTAAACAAGATTGTATTGGTTGCACTGTGCACACACAGTATAAGCTGTGAGCCTGACACACACACTTGCTAGCAGGGGCTATAAGGGAGACAGGCAAATGAAGTTAGATTAGACAGAAAAAAACAAACAAAAAAAAATGATGTTATAGCCCTAAAAAGTGCTTTTTGGTGTGCTGTGCTTACAGCAGAGATCTGATGAGTCCTTCAGCTATGCACTGGACACTGAATATACTTGCCTAGCTATTAATGTCCCCATTCAATCAGCATCACCTACACTCTCCCTCCTCTCAGTAAGACTCCAAGTTAGTTATGATTCCAAAATGGCTGCTGTCCATGAGGTAGAAGGGTCTGGAAGGTAGGGTATGATGCTGATTGGCTGGAATGTGTCTGCTGACTGTGAGTTGCAGGGTCAAAGTTTGCTCAATGATAAAGTATAGGGGGCGGATCGAACATCGCATATGTTCGCAGTTCGCCGCGAACGCGAACATGCTATGTTCGCCGGGAACAGTCCACCGGCGAACTATTCGCGACATCTCTAATTATAAATATTCTACTCACCTTTCCGCCATGTCCCGTCCGGCATTTTTTAAATCCTTCTCCGGCGCGGCACCTATTAAAAAAAACACAACATTAATACACATACATCAAAATAAAATAAACATAATCTACATTCTACTTACCTCCCCACGATGTCTACGGCCTGCTCCGGATCCTCTTCTGCCACTCCCTGTAAAAAAAATTATATATACTTACATCCTTACTCCCGGACATCCCCGACGCTAATGAGGCTCCAGGAGAATTTTCCGGAAGAAAATAAGCAATGGCGCCTTCTGATTGGTTGAAAACGCTGTCTATCAATGTCACCCAATCAGGAGGCGCCAATGTGTGTGTCAATCAGAAAGGTATACACCCTAATATCACACTCTGATTGGATAATGCACCTATCAATCTTCTTTAAACTAATCACAAGGCGCAGATTCCTTCAGCCAATCACAATGGAATACACCCTCACAGGGTGATTGGTTGGAGCCTCTGCGCATTCTGATTGGTTGCACTGACAATAGCCAATCACAATGGAATACACCCTCACGTACTGATTGGTGAAGGATTTGCGCATTCTCATTGGCTACTGTTAAAATCAATCAATATTACAGCCAATGGGAAGGCGCAGATGTCTTCACCAATCAGTACGTGGGGTATATTCCATTGTGATTTGCTGATGGCATTAAAGCCTTAGGATTGGTTCAAATAAAGATTGAAAGGTGTGTTATCCAATCGGCATTGTATTTTGGGGTGTATACTTTTTTCATTGGTTCACAAATGGGGTCTTCTCATTGGCTGAATTTGATAGACAGCATTTTCAGCCAATCAGAAGCCGCCATTGCCAATTTTACTCTGGAACACTCCATAGGATGGTCATTAGCATCGGAAACATCCGCCAGGGCGGATGTGTGTCGTATTTTTTTTTTTTTAAAGGCTCGGTTGCTTCCGGAGAAGACGAGGAGGCCAGAGACATCGCGGAAAGGTAAGTATAATGTAGATTGTGTTTATTTTACTTTGCTTTATGTTTACTACTGTAATGTTTTTTTTTTTACAGGAGTACCGCCGGACAACACGCAAAGATGGCCGACGGAACATGGCGGACAGAACATGGAGGAAGTGACATGCTGGAACGGGACATGCTGGAAAGGTGAGAATAATAATTACAATATTTAGAATATTTAGAATGTTTAGAATGTTTACAATGTGTAGAATGTTTAGGTATTTCATGTAAACATGTTGTATTAATTTTTGCAATCTTTTTTACCATAGGTTGCTGATCTGAAGAAAAATCTCAAAGGTAAGTGGTCTTAATTATTTTATTGTACCTTACAATTAGGGTAGCTATATATATATATATAGATAGCATGTATTGTATATTACATAGTGGGGTGTATATTACATTATATAGTGGCATGTATATGAGATAGTGGCATGTATATTACATAGTGGCATTTATATTACATAGTGGCATGTATAGTAGATAGTGGCATGTATAGTAGATAGTAGCATGTATATTACATAGGGTTGTATTGTATTTCATTTAATTTTATTGTATTTAATTTTATTTAATTGTGTTGTATTGTATTATATGTTTGTTTTATATGTATTTCATTTTCAGGTGTGTAATTTTTTAAACAATTTTGTAGTGACGTGAGGTTGTAATGTCTTTTTTTTATTTTCTGTAATGTTCCTTTTTTATTTTTGGTCACTTAGGTTTCTTTTTTTGCTTCTGTAATGTACATTTTTTATTTTTGCTGATTTTACTTTTTCTTATTTTATGTCATGTACATTTTTGCTTTTTGAGGAATTTAGTTACTTGAGGCACACAGTACACTCACATTGTGTTACAGACAGCATTTCAACACTTTCTTTTATTGACCGTCATTTTTTGACGGGCAAGTCGCTAGTATATATATATTACCAAAAACTGGTGAGAAACTAGTGATTTTTTTTTTAATCTGAGCAATCTGATTGGTTCTTACAGATTGAAAATAAATATTGAGCAGGGTGACTACTGTAAACCTATTCTAATTGTTTGAGTTATGATTGACTACTATTTCAGCCAATCACAAAGTGAGAAAATCCTATTTAAGCCACACAAAAAAATGGCAGGAGGAGCTCCATTAGTTGATCTGATTTTTTTTATGGAGGACCGTTCCTGGCCCAGAAGATGAGGACAATGGTTTCCATGAAGAAAGAAGAGGACCAAAACCTTTTCAATCAACAGGGATAGCTCTCATAGTCCAGGGAAGAAGAATGAGGACCAGGACATCAATGATCTTTGCTGGATAATCATGAGGCCTTGGTAAGTATTTTTAATTTATTTTATTTTACAGATTGTGTTTTTTTTTTACTATAATTTTATTATTTTAATTATTTTTGATTTTTTAAATGTAAGCCTGTTTTTTTTATTGTATTTTTTTTATTTTTTGGTCATTTTTTTTTGTGTGTAATTTAGGGTTTTTTATTTTTTTCCAGGGGTTAATTGTTTAGGTGCCACAGGGGTACTGTTGATTAAAAATTGATGCGCAGGCCTGTTGATCAAATGTAAGAGGCAAAAAAAAAGAAAAACTAAATTACAGAAAAAAACAAAAAACAAATTACCAAAAATAATAAAGGCTTATAAAAAATAAAAAAGAATTACAATATAAAGAAAATAAAAAAATACAAATACAATAAAAAAAACAGATATTAAAAATAAAAAATACATTAAACCAATAAAATAAAAAGATTTAATAAAACTTAACTTCCCCAAATGATGATCCAGTGATGATCATTGATGCCTTGGTCCTTAAACTTCTGCCCTGGGGTAGGCGGGCTATCAGTGTTCTGGTCCTCTTCTTTCTTGATTTAAGCCATTGATTTCATCTTCTGATCCAGGAAAGGGCCCTCCAATAAAAAAAAACACTGCTCTAAAACAAAATCAGCTGAACTATATAGACCCACATGGTACACAGGGGGTTAATGTAGTATACCATGGTGGTCGTATAGACCCGCATAGTTTATAGGGGTTAATTGACTATGTGCTGTGGGGGTTCTTATAGTACCCCCGAAGCAAGGGTTAATGATACAGAAATTGCAGGGAACTATGAGTATCCCTTGGATCATGTTTTGAACTTCAGTTCTCTTAAGTATTGGAATGGGAAATAGTTTCTAACAAGAGCTACAGAGTTGCATTCATTTAAGACTTAAAGATTGCTGTTCACAAGTGCAAACCATCCAACTTGAAGGAGCTGGAGCAGTTTTGCAAGGAGGAATGGGCACAAATCCCAGTGGTAAGATGTGGCAAGCTCATAGATACTTATCCAAAGCAACTTGGAGTTGTGATTGCCACAAAAGGTGGCTCTACAAAGTATTGACTTTAGAGGGGTGAATAGTTATGCTTATTGACTTTTTCTATTATTTTTTCCTTTTTGTTGCTTGCTTCACAATAAAAAAAAACATCTTCAAAGTTGTTGGCATGTTCTGTAAATTAAATGATGCAAATCATCAAACAATCCATGTTAATTCTAGGTTGTGAGGCAACAAAACACGAAACATGCCAAGAGGGTGAATACTTATGCAAGGCACTTTCTTTTGCAATGTGTTCAAATTGTTTATGACTTGTACGTAACCCCCTTTAACCCCCTTATAGTGCAACGGAATATGTTGACACGTTACAAATCAAAAGTAATAATATAGGTAGGTTAGGGCTCAGCAATTTACTGAGCACAGCTTTTCTTGCAAAATCTAAGCCCTTGAACTTACCGTAAAGTCTACGGTTTACGACATACGGCTGTGCTCAGTAAAATTACATGAAATTTTAAATAGACATGTTAGGTAGAAAAGAAGCTCCTGCAGCAGATTCTGCTAATCACACTACTGAAATAAAATAGAGCTCATAGTTTGTATCTGTTCTTCACTTTATTCTTCTGGGATTAATCCCACTACTGGCCATTTATCTCACTATAAGTGCTCTTCGTGGTTTGAAAGAGCACAAGATTGTATGTTAAAATTATTTTTTTAAAAATCTAAATTAAACTAATAACACCTAATAAATCAAAGGTCTTACGTCTGTTTACAAACACATTGACAGTTCCATGATTAATAACCTATGCACAACACAACGCGGTGAAGGCACCTTAGAGACAAAGAATGTTTTTCTCTGCACTCAGGAATGCAGCAGCAATCAGCTAACCCACAAGTAACATAGAGCCTCATTCAATTGCCAAATTGCAGTTACTTAAACCTATAATGTAGTCCGGAAAACGTTACTGATATTCAATTGGTTACTACAGCGTTAATTCCTCACATCTATCTCACTGTTAACAATGCCATCACCACTCCCACCTCCCAAGCCCGTTGTCTTCGGGTTCTACTGGACCCTGCCCTCTCTTTCATTCCTCACATACAGTCACTAGTGATGTCGGGAACCTAAAATTTTCGGTTTGCGAACCGCGAACACGAACCGCCGCAAATGTTCGCGAACCGTCGAACATCGTCGAACCGCCATAGACTTCAATGGGCAGGCGAATTTTAAAACCCACAGGGACTCTTTCTGGCCACAATAGTGATGGGAAAGTTGTTTCAACGGGACTAACACCTGGACTGTGGCATGCCGGAGGGGGATCCATGGCAAAACTCCCATGGAAAATTACATAGTTGATGTAGAGTCTGGTTTTAAGCCATAAAGGGCATAAATTACCTAACATTCCTAAATTGTTTGGAATAACGTGCTTTAAAACATCAGGTATGATGTTGTATCGATCAGGTAGTGTAAGGGTTAGGCCCGCTTCACAGTGACAGACCAAACTCCCCGTTTGGTCTACACCGCAAACAACCACAAACAGTTCATTTGCACAACCGCAAACTCCCCATTTGCACAAGGTTGGATACCAAGCTAGCCATGTCCCGTTCCTTGTCCACACTGATGTCATTGAAGGTCTCTTCCTCCACCCAGCCACGTACAACACCAAGGGTCCCCGAAAGGTGACAACAAGCCCCCTGGGACGCCTGCTGTGTTTGGTCTTCCACCTCCTCAAAGCCACCTTCCTCCTCTGACTCCTCTTCTTCAGACTCCTCTCACTGCATTGCCTCTCTCTGCATTATTATAAGGTGTGTTAATTAGTACTACTCTTATCAGTTTAAAACCTGTTACAGCACATATCAGGGGGCGTGTATAAGGCCTGGATTTTTAGAACCAGGAGATGGAAAAAGATGCTTTGTTGGTCGTATCACTTCAATTTTGGGGCACGGCACGTGCAGTCAAAGGTGCCACCAGATAGGAGTGGCGTGTTTGTAAGTACTACTCTTATCAGTTTAATACTTGTTACGTCACCTATCAGGGGGCGTGTATAAGGCCTGGATTTTTAGAACCAGGAGATGGAAAAAGATGCTTTGTTGGTCGTATCACTTCAATTTTGGGGCACTTTGTGACATTAGCTTCTTACGCTCAAACATGTCCTTTACAGGCACCTGACAATGGGCAGATGAGCAGGAACTGCTCAAGGCGAGAGATGGAGTGGCGGATGGTTGAGAGGGGGCAAGGAGGACAGCAGTGGTTGATGTGGCTTATGATGCTGCTCCAGGAGGAGGATGGCGGCTTTGAGTTTGTGTGCTGCTTGTACTCATGTGTTGGTCTGGAGTCACCCAAACATTAGGTCTCAAAATGTAGAGGATAAGGGAACCAGGCTACTCTAGACCTCATTCATCATTACAGGTTTTGACAGATCGGTACTATGCGTGCAAGCTACTGTGACAACAGATATGAGTGGCACTGTGCACTTGCAGAAGTTGGTAGAGTAGACGCTGTAGGTCTGACACACACGCTTGCAGACAACTAACTGCTATGCAATCTATTACAGTACAATTTTTTTTTTGTTTTAAATGTACACTACTGTTAAACCACATATGAGTGGTGTATTTAGTAGTACTACTCCTATCAGTTTAATCCCTGTTATGTGCCTTTGTTTTGGGTTTGGTTGTTGAAGCCACAGTGCAGCACCAGAGGCCAGAAAAATTAGGCATGTACACATGCCTGAAAAATTAGGTATTGTTGATCTTGCAGCAAGCAGAGAAGAAGGTAGGCCTGATTCAACGCCCCATCCGTGCATATCCACACTAAGGGCCTCATTCTATTAGCGTCCCTAAATCGGCCGTAAGACTGCGATTCCTTGCGGGGGTTCAGTTAACTCGCGATTCTATTATACGGCCCCGCAAGGATCTCCTCTTACGGCCGGCCTCATATCTTGGAACCGGCCGTAATCTCAGAAATCTAAAAACTCAAAAATAAATTCAAGCCTGCACTGTACAGCTCTGTAAATGCTAGGGATCATATTGGGGGACATGAGGATTAAAAGGAACCCACTCTCAAGCTTGCACATCTGCCCAAACCCGAGTTCAAATTAACTGTTTATTTTCCGGCTGCGGCGTGGGTGTGTCTGAGGTGCTCCAAGCACTCTGGACTTTTTACATGGATATTTTACGGATATTAAAAATAAAATATTTTACGGATTTGAGTACAGGATAATTATGTGCTATTTATTCTAACACCTAAAATCCCTTTATAGTCTTCTCAAAGTGCAGGATGGCTTTATTTGAGCTATTTTATGTGCTTAATTGGTGCTAGCGAGACCTCTTTCCTGCAAGTAAGCTGCGGCTCGCTTTTAGCCTTGCAGAGAGGTTTCCCGGAGCAATTGAATTGCAAAACTCTTGCGGCCGTTTTAGATCAAAGGCTTTCCTCTGGCGCGAGCGGCCGCAAGAGATAGCAAGGCACCGGCCACAAGCCTGCCGGAGCCTCCGGCCGTAAGGGAATAGAATAGCCGAATAGCTTGCGGCCGGTCCTTGCGGCCCCGCAACGGCTGCGGCCGCTAATAGAATGAGGCCCTCAGAGATTGAGGGGGCGACCCTTACAAGGCCACGGGCCAGAGATATAAAGGGGGGCCATCCCAAATAAGCACACAAGCGGGGACAAAGGTAGTGAAGGGGACATAGAGGCCCATGGACTGACGGTCGCCATCTTGGCAGGAAAAGGACCCAGCAATTAAGCCAAACTGACCCAGCACAGGCAGCTACTTGAGTCAAACGCTGTACAATTACACCTTAATAAAGCTGAAACATGCAGCAGCAGGGATTCTAAATGGCCACATGGGGGCAAGAAGGCTAACAGCCCCCACAGTCTCTGCACCACTCTTTTTAACAGATAACCCAATGGGCTAACCAGGAGGTTATTATTATTATTGGAGTAATTATTAGTGTCTTTACCCCCCAAGAGAGGACATAATATACGGTATCTTTAGACTACCTGATGGCCAAACCTCCTTTAGCCCCAATGCTATCCAAGAAACATTTCAAAACTTTATCTGACTGGGGGTCTATAGAGTGACATTAGTACTGACCTTTATATGACTGGGGGTCTATAGAGGGACATTAGTACTGACCTTTATATGACTGGGGGTCTATAGAGGGACATTAGTACTGTCCTTTATCTGACTGGGTGTCTATAGAGGGACATTAGTAATGACCTTTATCTGACTGGGGGTCTATAGCGTGAAATTAGTACTGACCTTTATATGACTGGGGGTCTATAGAGGGACATTAGTACTGACCTTTATCTGACTGGGTGTCTATAGAGGGACATTAGTAATGACCTTTATATGACTGGGGGTCTATAGGTGACATTAGTACTGACCTTTATCTGACTGGGTGTCTATAGAGGGACATTAGTATCGACCTTTATCTGACTGGGGGTCTATAGAGGGACATTAGTACTGACCTTTATCTGACTGGGGGTCTATAGAGGGACATTAGTACTGACCTTTATCTGTCTGGGGGTCTATAGGTGACATTAGTCCTGACCTCCTGCTGCAGTATTATTACTCCCAGTACTCCCAGGCTTGCTACTATTAGATATAATAACCTCAGTTTCGTTTCCTTATCTGTTGGTAACATCAAAATATGATTATTAAATATTTCATATTTGTTTGTTTTTTCTCCCAAAGTGAACCCCTTTGTGTGTGTCCCACCGATGTTGCGTTTCCGCTCTGCGTATGTTGGATTTGCACCGCTCAAAAAGTATAAAAAGAGATCCCCCCCCCTTGAAGCCCATTAATGACATCATCAGTAAATTGTATGTAACAGATTCCAGTGTTTAGGGTTTATGCCCCAATACTGCGATCATATCATTTATGACAAAAATCCGTATTTGTCGTATTATTCAGACGCGCGTGCATCTTTGTGTTACATTTCCTGATACTTTTAATATCTTGATCTTTATATATTTACTAGCGACTTGCCGGTCAAAAAATGGCGGCAATAAGATTGTTGGCGGTCGGAGATCCTTCGGCGCTCATTGCGAGGCTGTTGGTTGTATTTTTTTTCTGATAGGCGCTTTTGCTGTTATTCTTTGGTCGGCGGTTATGTGTTTTTTGCGCTTATTGCAAGGCTTTGTGTTCTATGAGCAGCGTTGGCGCTCTTTGTGAGGCGCGCAGTGAATGGCTTTTATGTTTAATGTGATAATGTTTTTTTGTGTATATGTATTTTTGTATGCTAATGAAATAATTACTAAATGAATATACTTTACCTATTTGTAAGTAATATATGCAGGAAGCATTGTGCTGAAGAGCTGACAATCTGTTTTCATGTTCCTGCAGCATACAATGTAGGTTTTCAGTGCTGTGGAGCTGCTGTGTAAGTGTCAGCAATGTGCGCAGGTTGTAGTGTAAATAGGCTGCGTGCGCGAGGGGAAGCCGTTAGGGTAGCTGGGTACTTCCGCATTGTGTAAGTTAGTGTTGTAAAATGGCGGGAAATGTGTATGTGGTACGTGGGTGTGGATGATTTAGCGTCCTTGTTAATAGTGTATCTTTACCTCGTACAGCTTTTCAGGAAAATCCGTATGTGTTTTGCGTGTTTAGGGTCCTGTAGCCTTGTTTTCTTTTTTTCAAGGGCCATTTTTTCTCTCACTTAGGTGAATTTGGACTTAAATGGAGGTGTAACTTCACTTGCAGAGGTCCTCGGTGCCCGCCTTGCTGTGGGTAAGCTTTTTATGTGTTTGTTGTGTGTATCTATTGTGTTTTTAATGTTTTTAAGTGTAGCGGATGGCACTGGGCTGTCCTGCAATTTACTGTGAATAAGCTGCATTCGCATAACTGTATGTTGTACTTGTGTTAAAAGAAATGTATGTTGGTTTATGCTCTGCAGAATATTGTCCCAGACTATTGCAGCTACTTGGCATGGGAGATAATCCTGTTACAGATAAGGAAGTCTATTCATTCTCAGACATAAGAACAAAGAAGGCTGATCTAATCATTATCTGATTATATCAAAGTTGCCTCAGGGAGGTGTGACTCACCTATTGTCCCTATATGTGTATTGTGTGGCCAACTATGGAGAATATGTGAAATGTCTGTGTGTTATGTGAAAAAGATACTTTTACTAACTTTTGAACCCCTGGTCTGATTCATGCCATTTTTTAATATGTTGTTCCCCTGAGTGAGAGCTATTGAACGGTGCTGGACTTAAAGGTGTACCCTCTGTTTTTGGGGTACATCCAGAATGTGGTTAAAATTGTGTCTGTTTTAATTGTGTTACCTGTTATCTGAGGTGAGGAGACGTGGGGGTTGAACCATGTATATAATTGGCTGTGATAATTATGTGGGTGTAGCCCTTCAGAGGGCACCATTGCATAAAAGGAGATCCCCTGTCATTAAAGAGTAGTTCTGCTCCTGAAACTGTGTGTCGTCCAGTGATTGGGATTGCGGTTGGGATATTGATATTATTTTACCTGTTGGAAACCTTGCCTGTGGATTTACCCTTTACTTGTCCCTGAGCCTCACTGGGATTATAAGCGGAGATAACCTGGGGAATATTGCCTCTCCACTACATTAAGTGCGCGAGGTTCGGGCGTTAAGGTCGTATTATTGTGAGCTCGTAATGTTTTTTTTTCTAAGTCCCGTATTTTTGGATGGTAAGTCCGTAAATTTGATGGTGTAAGTCCCGCCTGCGGCTCATTGCAGCCGACGTGGGAGCCTTCGGCACTCCTTGCCAGCAACTCTGGCCCTCGCTTCGCAAGCCCGCAGCGTTTGCAACAACCCGCCTGCTCACAACTATATATGTGATATCTGCAACGTCTTCCCCAGTTGGCACTTGTAAATCGGCTAAGCGACAAAAAAAATGGCGTCCGGAAAAAATGAAAACGAGGCTACACTACCCCAAACCGCGCAAAACATCGCCAGCCATGTACGACTTTTACCTAGGAACAGACGAGGTACAAAATACACTATTAGAAATAATGGAAACTGCTGGCAAGCCGCGTAACACATACACAATCGCTGCCATTTTACAACACTAACTTGCAACTAATAACATTAAAAATCTAAAATGGCGCGTTACCCGACTATACAAGCGGTTTCCCCCCGTGCACTGCGCACATTGCGGACACTTACACCTCAGGTCACCAACAGTCCAAATGTACACTGTAAGCTGCAGGAAAATCAAAACTGATTGTTAGCTCTTCAGGATATTGATCACTGGATATATTAATTACAAATAGGTAAAGTATTTTAGTAATTAATTAATTCATTATTATTAAAAAAAATATCTATAAAAAAAATACGCTTAATAGCATATTTTACACTGCGGTTACTTTACATACATTAACGCTTCGCACTTCCTAATACATTTGTTCATTCACAATAGTTATTATCGTGCATTCATTTAATAAGTATTAATTAGTAATGGAAAATAAAAATGTAGACTTTACACTACACTAAAATGTTTTACTTTTTACTCTGCAGTTATATATCTGGATTACTGCTCATTGGCTGCCATCGATAGCACTCTCAAAGCAGTTACAAATCTAAATCACTTTATTATGCTCTGAGACCTGAATACATTTTTTAATTTACACTGCACAAAAAAAATTATATATTTAACACTGTACTTATATATCTGTATTTGCGATGAGCGCCAAAGATTGATCGTTGCAAAGCACGAAACATGAAGGACACGAGGGAAGAGGCTCACAATGAGCGCCGAAGGTCCTCAGAGTACAAAAAGCATCACATTGTGTGGCAAACAGCATTGCCATGGCTTCAAACTTTATTGCCCCGTCATTTGTGCCAGGCAAGTCACTAGTGATATAATATAACATAATGCAATACAATATTATACAGTACACATGGGTGTTGGAACTGGGGGGGGGTAAGGGGTAACCCCCCCCCCCCCCCGATTTCTTATCGTATGTATGTATGCGTATAGAAGCTAACATGGGAGGGGAGAGGGGGAGGAAACACAGGGGAGAGGGAGAAGAAGACACAGGAGAGGGGAGAGGGGGAGGAAGACACAGTGGAGAGGGGGAGGAAGACACAGGGCAGAGGGCGGAAGAGAAACAGGGTAGGGGAGAGGTGAGGGGAAGAGACACATGGGAGGGGGGAGAGACACAGGAGAGAGTGGGGGGTAGAGACACAGGGGAGAGGGGGGAAGAGACTAATGGGAGGGAGTGGTGAGGAGACACCGGGGAGAGGAAAGGGGGTAAAGACACAGAGGAGGGGGGACGAAACACAGGGGAAGGGAGAGGGGGTAGAGACACAGGGGAGAAGGGGTAGAGACACAGGGGAGAAGGGGGAAGAGACACAGAGGATGGGGGAGAGACACAGGGGAGAGGGAAGGGGGGAAAGACACAGGGGAGGGGGGAAAGAAACACGGTAAGGGAGAGGGGGTAGAGACACAGGGGAGGGGGGAGTGACACAAGGAAGAGGGAAGGGGGAAAAGACACAGGAGAGGGGGGAAAGAAACACTGGAGAAGGGAGAGGGGGTAGAGACACAGGGAAGGGTGGGAGAGACACAGGGGAGAGGGGGGAGAGAGACACATGGGAGGGAGTGGGGGGAGACACAGGAGAGAGGGGGGGGGAGAGAGACACATGGGGGGAGTGGGGGGGAGACACAGGGGAGGTCTTGTGCTTTATTATTATTCTTATTATTATTACTATATAATGTGTAGATGTACCGGCTGGGCATGCTCTTGTGCATTATTATTATTATTATTATTATTAGTATATAATGTGTATATGTACCAGCTGGGCATGCTATTGTGCATTATTATTATTATTATTATTATTATTATTATTACTATATAATGTGTAGATGTACCGGCTGGGCATGCTCTTCTACATTATTATTATTATTATTATTATTACTATATAATGTGTAGATGTACTGGCTGGGCATGCTCTTGTGTATTATTATTATTATTACTATATAATATGTAGATGTACTGGCTGGGCATGCTCTTGTACATTATTATTATTATTATTATTATTAGTATTTTACTAATAATAATAATAATAATGCACAAGAGCATGCCCAGCCGGTACATCTACACATTATATAATAATAATAATAATAATAATAATAATAATAATAGTAATGCACAAGAGCATGCCCAGCTGGTACATCTACACATTATACAGTAGTAATATTAATAATAATAATAAGGCACAAGAGTCCTTCAGCACTGCACTGGACACTGAATAAACTTGCCTAGCTATGGTTTTCCCTATTGATGCAGTATCACCTACACTCAGCCTCCTCTCAGTAAGACTGCAAGTTAGTTATGATTCCAAAATGGCTGCTGTCCATGAGGTTAAAGGGTCTGGAAGGGAGTGTATGCTGCTGATTGGCTGGAATGTGTCTGCTGACTGTGACATGCAGGGTCAAAGTTTGCTCAATGATAAAGTATTGGGGGCGGGTCGAATATCGCATAGGTTCGCAGTTCGCCGCTAACGCGAACATGCTATGTTCGCCAGGAACAGTCCGCCGGCT
Organism: Discoglossus pictus; assembly: GCA_027410445.1. Classification (NCBI taxonomy): domain Eukaryota; kingdom Metazoa; phylum Chordata; class Amphibia; order Anura; family Alytidae; genus Discoglossus; species Discoglossus pictus. The sequence goes on along the minus strand of CM050165.1, from coordinate 440,542,199 downwards.
AACTATTCGCGACATCTCTAACAGTCACTAACAAAACCTTGTCTTTTTAATTTAAAAAACATTCCCAAAATAAGTCACTACTTTACACAAGACACAAGATTCTAATACATTCCCTCATCATATCTCGTCTTGACTACGGCAACTCACTTTTGGCTAGCCACCCACTACCAGTCTATTCCACCTTCAATCCATAATGAATGTCTCTGCACATCTCTGTCAATCACTCCACTGGATTCCCGTAGCCTCATCTCCAAATATCTATCCACCCGCCCTCTTCGTTCTGATATTGACCTTCTTCTTTCCTCCGCTCTCATCGTCTCTTCTCACTCCAGCCTTCAGGACTTTTCTTCGCTTGCTATTCTCTGGAACTCCTTGCCTTGCTCCACTAGACTATCCTCCTGCTTCAAATCCTTCAAAACTTACTAAAAACAAACCTGTTGAAGAAGCCTATAACCTCCATCCTTAACATGCACAGTGCATTTCCTGCCGTCCTGTACCACACCCAAAACCTTTACATTGCAATTCTGTGAGTTTTCAATCTTGCATGTTGCTTTGGGGAAAGCTCCATGGACACTGGATGCTAAGCTCAAAGACAAGGCCCTCAAGCTTTGTAATGTGTTAATATTGTTTTGCCTTGATTACAACTTATTTATAGCGCTATGGAATATGTTGGCACGTTACAAATAAGCCATAATAATAATATTGGCTCTGGCTAAAAAGTATATTATGGGCTTGCTTAATCATTGCCAGATCATATGAACACATCCCCTGAAATACTACTTAAGAGTGCATGGTTTCTGTGTAAAGGCTGTGAGACGGCAGTTGTGAGTTAGAGACAATTAAATACATCTAAATGTTTTAAAAAAATGTAATGTGCAGCCAAAATGTCTTTAGTGCTATAGAGGGGTAAGTACAAGTCAAAAACAATTGTTTGTCTTGTGTAAAATAGTGGCATATTTTGGAGATATTTATTATGTGAAAATAACAGGATTTTGTGATTGATTGTATGTGAGGAATGAAAGAGAGGTCAAGGCAGCGGGCATCGGAGGTGGGATTCATTATGGCTTTGTCAACAGTGAAAGATATATGAGGAGTGGAAGCTGTCTCAAAGGGGGGTAGATTAGAGCTCAGTCTTACACATGCTGATTTTGAGTTGATGGTCGGACATCCAGGAGGATATGCTAGAGAGGCAGATGGCAACTTATGCTAGTAGAGAGGGGATAGATCTGGTACTGAGATGGATATTTGAGTATTATCTTCATAGAGATGGTACTGAAATCCAAAAGATTTTATTATAGTACCAGCCAATGCCCCCCTGCACCCCAGCCCATGCCCTCCACAGCTTAGCACATAACCTCCTCCATCACAGCCCATGCCCCTGCACCCCAGTCCATGCCCCCTGCACCCCAGACCATGCCCTCCTCTGTTATATCCCATGACACCCTTCACCAATGTCTATGCCCTCCTGCACCCCAGCACATGCTCTCCTGCAGCCAAGCCCATGCCCCCCTACACCCCAGCCCATGCCCTCATGCAACCCAGCCCATGCCCCTGTAGCCCATGCTCTTCTGCAGCCCAACTGCCGCTCTCCTGCAGCCAAGCCCATACCCCCCTCCACCCCAGCCCATGCCCTTCTTAACACAAGCCCATGCCCCCCTTCTTCTTACCCTGTTTGGCTGTAGTTGATTTTGTGCTCCCTCTGCTCCTCCCCTGCCATGACTTGATATAAGATTCTGTGCCTCTGCAAAACGGCATGGGTGGTTTGGAGGGGGGCATAAAAAAAGGAAGTTATTATGTGTTGGGGCCCCTCAGAGGCAGGGCCACAGTGCTTTGCACTGCTTGCACCAGCAGCTGGTATAGACAGCGAAAAAAGGTGGCCTAAGACTGAACCTTGATGTATGTCCCCATTCAGACGGGGAATAGAAGAGGTACCAGAGCAGAAGACATTACATGCTTGATATGATGTGAATATGAGAGCAGTGTCATGGATGCCAAAAGAGCTGAGAATAACAAGAGGGTGATCAGCTGTGTCAAAGGCAGCAGAGAGATCCAGGACAAATAGAATAGCAGAATTAACGTTCGACTTGACTGTGAGCAAGTTATTAGTGACTTTTGTAAGAGCTGTCTCTGTGGAGTGATGGGTCTGAAGTCGATTTGAAGGGGTCAAGAAGGGAGTTGGAGAAAATAAATTTGGCAAGATTATTGTAAACAAGTTGCTGGAGCAGTTTAGAAGCTAGGGGAATTAGAAAGATAGGGTAATAGATGGAGAAGCAAAGTCAGATGAGGGTTTTTAAGCATTTGTGTAATTCTAGTATGTTTTATAGATAATGGAAATTTGCCAGTGTTTATGGAAAATTTAATATATATGTGAGGTCAGAGCCTTAGTGATATATTGTGATGGGACAGGATCATGTAGACAAGTTGTAAGGCGAGAGGATGATGGTAGGCCTCATTCTCAGTTAAAGGGTCAAATGAGTCCATAATTGATGTGGAATGGGTTAAGGGTAATGGCTGGGTTCTGTTTATTTGTTGAGAGGAGGATTATTAGAGCCACACTGAGAGAGTTTGATTCGGATGTTTTCAATCTTATTTTAAAGTGGGTGGCAAAGTCTTAAAGTGGGACAGGTAGAGGCAGGAGGGGGGATGGGCAGAAGAGAGTGTTGAATGTGGCAATATATAAAAATAATTTTATCCTACTTGATAAACAGGCTTCATAGAATGCATAGGAAGTGGATTTATTTTATTTTTAAACTCACATAATCCGGTTAATCCTTGCTTTACTTTGTTTATCCCAGCTAATCCTCATTTTTAAGTTGTTTGAAAAATTTACATTAATTTGCCAATCCATAGGGAATAAAAATGAAAAAATAAGGAGGACACCCTTTATTTTAGCCTTAATTCTTCCAAGGTACAGCAGCATCTATACCAAACTATATGCAAAGCATAAAAAATGTTTGTGTTTAAAAATAATTTGTATAAGTCTAATGGATCAACTACATTGATCTACATTGATTGAGCTATGTTGCTATTATATTCCACCCACAGCATTATATTCCACAGCAAGCACTTATAAGTAAACCCTAATCAGTGATTGCTACATATAATATGTTTCCAGCTCTACATGACTTAAGTGCAATTACATGACTCTAAGAATCTAATCTAACCTAATCCTATGTCTTCCACAGAGCCCACATATAAAAAGGAATCTCTTGCAGCACTGACTAGCTCCTGCCAAGTACTGTTACATGATAAGTAATAGCTCTCAATACATTTAAAGTGATTCCCTGCCTTGCTATGATAAACCAATCCCTCCCTAATCTTTCTTCTTCGTATTTGTGAATAAAAGAAAGATATTATTTAATATCTAAGGATTGCAGTTCTAGATCCTAATACCTGCAATAATTTAGGTTTATATCAGATACCTATAAATACACAATAAAACAAAATGTGGCAACTTTAAAATGAAAGTATAAAAAAATGCTATGCTCAGGGGGCAGGGTGCAAGCCAGAGGCTCCTGCTGGGCCTATAACTCACTGCAAAGCATTACTGGCAGGATGGAGCCCAAGAACCAAGCTCTGCCCCAGCAGTGCCACCAGAACCTGGTGGAGTCTATCGGGGTGTGGAGCACCTGCTGACCCCGTCACTTGCAGGGACACCTCTATGTACTAGGGAAATAAAAAGTCCCCTGTCAACAGCCGTCCTATAATGTATCCAATATAACAGGAGGACATCCTATGAGGTTAGAAGTAAAAAGATTCCACCTTAAGGAAAGGAAAGGGATCTTCACAGTAAGGGTGGTTCAACTGTGGAATTATCTACTGAAGGAGGTGGTGACAGCGGATTCAATACTAGAGTAATTACTCGTCATAATTGACAGCATGAGTCAATTTATTTGAAAGAAAGAAAAAAAAATGCTAAAAGAAAAGAAAAGAATAAAGAAAAATGTAAACAAAATTATAAAAGAAGAGGAAAAGACATAAAAAAAAGATTGTATTGAATTACATTTTCCCATTCCAATTAATGTTCTAGCAATTAAAATCTCTATTTTTCAAATAATAAATTTCAATGTAACTTCCCAATTAAATTGACTCATACCATCATTTATGATGGGTAATTACTCTAGTATGAATATGAAACACACACAGCAAACACATATTATATATACAGAATGCCACTACATGCATAATATTGAACATGTCTGTTTACTGGTATGCACACATACAAATCAACATATCATCTTATTATATGTTACATCGTTTAGGGGTTAGAGCTGCATGTTATTTGCACAAATCAACTCAAAATCTTATTACAAAACATAAATAAAAAACATTTATATGATGTCATCTACTTTCCTAAAATAACTCTGATTTACATAATCCCCATATTGGATTACTTTTAATACCTCAAATATGGGGATCAAGAATTACTTCAAACCATATAAAACTACAGAAAAACCATTTAAAAACAAAATAAATATAATATAATAAACCTAAACCCAAATAAAAATAATATTGATCCCTATAAACAGTATACTAAATGTCCAGGAAGTGGTCGATCTCACTATGGTTTCATTTGTAGTGTCCTTTGGTGGATGATGTAATAAAAGCTCTTATTTTCTTTGCTGAAAAGTTGCGAATAAGGGTTATGATTTAAACACTTGCAAAATATTATTTGAGAGGTGCAAACAGGTGTCGTATGACTGGTACACACCAGGAACTTCCCAGAAGCCTCAGTCTTGCTGTACGAGTCAAGGAAGTGGTGCCTGTGTAGTGATCTGGGAAACCATAGACTCTGACAATGAAGAACAATGAAATGGCTAGTGACACATCAAAGGCTCCAAAGATAGTACGGTTTACAATTATTGCTAATAAAAATTACATTATCAATGAAATGCTATTAAACTCAATGTGCATCTTTTAGTCAGGCTTTCTCATCCATCCACTAGACATTCTACCTCTTTCTAATGACAGATTGTTGTTATACCCATATTTTTAGGTTATACCATATTAGGAACCACCTTCTTATCACTTTAAGGCAATTCAAAATAATCTATCATGTTCAAACTGTAGTGTGCCACAAGTATGTAATTTAATTTATTTTTATATCTCATAAAAAATAACTCACAAATTAAAGAGCCAAATATATACAAGAGGAATGATGGGTCTCAGTCTCACCTCTCCAACTCAGTACACCATAGAATGTCCTCCTTGTCACCCATAAGCACTGGCAATTCGCGGTTTCTTCCCTGCTTCATGGAGTTAGATTTTGTGGTGATGGTGCAGAGTTTTGTAAACTGGGAAAACAAGAGGACAGGACAGATACAAGAGAGCCCATGCTAATCAAGAAATAATTTACTAAGAAGTGTAGAAAGCTTGCACTTGACAATCACCACCCTTGAGAACATGGTCACAGATGTATTATGGTCGTGCCAACTTCATTATGGCTTTCCATAAAAATGTAATCTTTAGACAGTTTGAATTCTGCCAAGATAAAATTACTAGTACAGAAATAAGCTGCATGGTCTTAACCAAAAAATGTATTCTGACATTTCTGTTATGTATTTAAAACTGTGTTTAAACTCTTATGTAAATCGTGATAGTTTCTATAAGTCTAATATAATGCATTTAAGAATCTTTGGAAAATTAGAAACCAGGCTGTGTCTGGAAATAAGTTGTGACAATTTGGTCAAAAATATGCATAAAAGTTTAGGTCCTGAACGGTATAAAGTCCAAGTGAAATAGAAGTAGTGGAATCCAGGGTAAAACTCAGGTAGGTACAAGTGTGGCAAGAAAGATTTGATAGACCAACATTTTAGTCCAAGATGCCACTGGTATCTTTTGGTAAGTCCAAGATGCCATTCAAGAAATGGTAATACTACTGTTAAATCTGTTAGTAGTCAGGAATAGCTAGAAGGCTTAAGAACTCTTTGTAATCCAGAAGCATTAAGACAATAGAAAGATACCAAAGGGTTCTGGAACACAGCTACTGGTGGCAAGGTGAGACAGGTATCAGGACAGGCGTCACAGAGGTAGAAGTTGTTGGTTAGATTGGACGAGTGTCACAAGCATTCAGGAGCTCACCAACAGGATAGCTAGGCCTCGGGACAGTAGTAGTAGTAGATCAAAGCTGACAACAGTAGACCAAGCACCAAGCAGGCTGGAGGTTATCAACCATAAACCAACAGGATAGTAAAGCAAAAAATATCATTGTAAATTAGGTTCTCATGTAGTAACAGGGAAACAGACATGAATCAGGATGGGTATCAATGTACTAGGTAGGAACCAGGATAAACAAAAAGGCTGTCCAGCAACTGTGGGATACATCGGGAGTTCACATGAATACTGGATTATTCCGACAATTGCCAAGAAGACTCTGGAGACGCAGATTTATATAGGCCAATTTAATACTGCATCTGAATTGCGCTTCCCATTTAAATCCCAGTAACAAAAGCATACGAGTGTACTTAGAAGCAGGGAGGTGCTGGGATGGTAAACATGGCCCGGGGTCTCCGATAGCAACTTAGCATGAAGTACACTGAGCATGTGTATATCTGTAGATCTGACTCATACAGATAAATTACTGATGATTGGCTGACAGGGTCAAGCTTCCAGATCAGTTAAACATTAGAATCATTTTCTTCTGCTTTTGATAGCATCATTAAAAAAAAACAAAAAAAACAGTGCTACATTATATAATACATCTTTCAGATGCAACAAAGAAGACATACTCTCAATATACCTTGAACCACAGTCGTTTAAAGAAAATGGCACTTGTGTGTCAAATATATAGAAAAATAACAACATTAGAAGTCTCATGACGGTTATCAGATTCAATCATACCCTGGGCAACACAGGTCAAAAATGTCAAAGAAGATTCCTCCACATGAGAAAACCAGCAACAATCAGATTTAAATTTCAGATGAAATTATCTTTCATCTGTGAAGTGTTACTGATCTCCTAGGTACAGTGAGCAAGGGTCCACTTGTCTGGGTTCCCCCTGTCCCTTAAGGAAACCCCAAGGTACTTTACAATACAAAACAGGAATTGAAAGTAATTGAATGGGCACAATTTAATAATGTGGTATAAGGGTGTGATCTGTTGAGTTTTAGCTCACAATCATATACTGCACCCACTCTCAAGCCAAAAGTCATTATGGTTGAAACACATAAGATTGCATAGAAATAATATGAGTTTCATGTTCCTGTCTGTAGTATGTCATATGTAAATGTAAATTCAGATAAGTGGTTAATTTATGTGAAACCTTATCTGAACACATTTAATATACCTCTACCATTAGTCATAACTACAACTCTACCATTAGTCATAGCTCCAGACAGATCACTGGGGAATATATCTGTAGTTAAAGTGTGCTCAATTCAAATTAGTGTTAAACTAAATGAACTTGTAGTGTGTCAAATGTAGTCCCATCCTGCTCAAAATGTTCTGGATCTCAAAGGTGATCCCTATGACTCTGGGAAGTAACCAGCTGGTCCTTCAATAGAAAAAGTTGAGGGACACAGGTATAGACCTTTTATTTTTATATCTACTTTAAAGTGAAAAACAAAAATAGAGGCACAAACTTAAGAACAAACACTTCTTAATAGTGTTCCTTTGGGACATTGCCCTCTTAGAATGCAATCTTTTGAATTTTTGCTTATTTGTCCCAATACATGAAGAGACTTCTTGTATTGTCACAAACATGTCCCTGAAGACAGGGAAAGCCTGAAATGCCAGACAAGTCTTCTCTGTCAGCAACCCCATTTATTATGGAGTTATATGAAAAAGGTATCCTTTAAATTGTTTAGTGCACACCCTCAGCCAAAGTAGGCAATATAGAAAAACTCAAAATTAAAACTTAACCTTTATTGTTGTAATATAAAATACTTGAGTTGGGTGATCCGGGCCATGTGGGGCATGCGAGAGGGGATGAGAGGATATGGAAGGAATCATTTAACTTAGGGAGATTGTCATTTACAACTAGATTCTCTCGAATTTTGTTATAATGTCTATATAATGTGCAATGGAATGTATATGGAATGTGTATGTATATGTAAAAATGTAGATTTTATATTTGAATAAAAAAAAAAAAAAAGGAATATAAAATTCTTCAATTAAAAACTTGATTCTCTGACGTAAAGTTGTGGGAAGTGGATGGAGGTAACCCTCTTATGAAAAATCTAAATTTATAATACAGATTAACAGAAACCTCTATTAAAATGCTCCTATATAAGTTTGAGGTAAAAACCTCAATATTAAGTGACTAGTGAAAAGTGATGAACGATACAAAATGACCTACAATATCTCCTAAAAATGAGATAAAGTGATAAGTGCTACCATGGACATAGTATAAAGACACTAGAGATAGATATATATAATTATAATAAGTGCTGATAGTGTAAAGTGCCAGTGCTTGGAGCAGCAAATTAGAGAAATCCCATATGTTAATAAATCCAATGTATAATATACTTCAATGGAGGGTAATACTATTATAGTCACTTCCTCTTAGTAGACTGAGCCTTGGTGCCTAATATCTCATCTAAGTATCATTTGCCCAGTATATTTAGAGTGAAACTGATAGTTCAGTAATTCAGTAATTCAATCATTTCAATTTTGGGTATATGATAGCATTGAGAAAATATCGGAGGTAAGTCTGTGAATGTTTGGGCGCCAAGGCTCCTAGCTAGCCGCGCGTCGTCTTTGCGCCTACGTGTGACGTCATAGACCGGCGTCGCGTGCTAGCTCTGCGTGCATCCCGACGCACGTTTCCAGTAATTTCATCAGGGGTTACCGGAGTCAAGTCAGAGAGGCTATTTAAGCAGTTTGTGTTGCTGTGGCAACTAATAAACATACAGATATTGTTAAAAACAAGTATATGTAGTTTAAAACTTTTTTGAGTGGGTGAGGAGATTTGGACAGTACATTGCTGTCTTATAAATGAATGTTGATTAACCTTATAGAAAACACTACTCTAATTGTGATGTTCTATAAAAGAGCATATATAAGCTTTTAAAAGCTAATAATGGTTAGACCTAAATAAAAGCAGATATTGTTCATTTATAAATATTAATGACACAATACTTCCAGATGTACCACAGTGGGGTGTCCTAATACTGCTTATTGGATCTGGTTAAAAAAAATATACAATAACCAATCTCATGTAGAGCTAAATATACAGATATTAAATGTTAAGGGGATATCTCACATTATATATATAGAGAGAGAACATTGTGATATCAAGGTATCCCATATGAGAGCAGGGTAAACACCAGTCAAGATGGAAAATTATTTATGTGAATACATATGTCCTATATACAATAATGTTAACTATTATGCCACTGTATGCCCTTGTGTATTAGTACCCCATCAAATAGAAAGATGTAAGTGAAACCTATGCTTCCCAGATCAAAGGGAATGTTGGGGAGATTGAGAATACAGATCATGGAACCTTATTATATATTACTAATACTACTATAATGTTGTCTAATAAGGTTATATTCTATATCTTTATAAATAAAGAAGAGGGTCATGTATAGAGATATAATTAGATAAAAGGAGTGAACCCATCATTAAGGCCCCAAGGTTTTTTAGTTCTAAGTGTATAGATCCATTGGGCTTCCTTTTTCAAAAGCTTCTCATCAGTATTACCTCTTCTAATGTTACGTTTGATCCCATCAATAGCAATAAAGGAAATATTATTGAGATCACTGTTATGTTTTGAATTCACATGATTAGCTACCGGTGTATCATATTCCTTAGTTATGCTATATATATGTTCCAGTATTCTGCGTCTGAGTTCTCTACAGGTTTTCGCTACATACCTCATGCCACATTTGCAAAGCATAAGATATATAACCCCTGTTGTCTTACAAGTCAATAGTTGTTGAATCTTAAAATTGTTGATTCCATCTTTAGAGGGGAATGTTTTAGTAGTATTTACATATTTACATGCTTTGCAAGATAAGCATTTAAAGCAGCCTTTAGTTCTAGTTAGCCAAGTATTGCTTTTATCAACTTCCAAGTGACTTTTAGATAGCATATCTCTTAGATTAGTGGATCGCCTACTGGTAATTTGCGCCTGTTTTCCTAGGAATGGTCTGAGATCTTCATCATCTAAAAGAATTTTCCAGTGATCATTGAATATCTTTTTGATCTCATGCCACTTTCCATTGTAGGTACCTATACATCTTACCACATCATCATTAGGTTTAGTTTTGTCGAGCAGTAGTGAATCTCTATCCACTGTTTTTGCTCTCTGATACGCTTTCTTAAGGGTTTTGTTGTTATATCCCCTTTATTTAAATCTATGTTGAAGGTCTTTAGCCTCTGTCTCAAAGTGACTTGGATTGGAGCAGTTTCTTTTGATCCTTAGGTACTGCCCCACTGGTATCCCTGAAATTAGGGCTTTAGGATGGCTACTGCTGGCCTGCAATAAACTGTTTGTGGCTGTAGGTTTTCTAAATGTGGAAGTTTGAAGTTTCCCATTAGTTAGCTTTTTGATTTTTAAATCCAAAAAGGTGATTTCATTTGTACTGATTTCTGATGGTAAATATAGCCCCATATTGTTGGTATTTAATATGTCTATGAACTCTTGTAACTCTTTTTGGTTGCCATTCCATACCACCAAGATATCATCGATGAAACAGACCCATAGTTCAATGTGTTCAGTACATTTTTCTAGTTTATCTATAAACACTTTTTGTTCCTCCCACCAGCCAAGATATAAGTTTGCATATGTTGGTGCACAAGCTGTGCCCATGGCTGTGCCACATATCTGCTGGTAAAACTTGTTCAGGAAGACAAAATAGTTATGAGTTAACACATATTCCAATAGTTGTAGTATGAATTCATTGTGATTGAGATATTGAGCACCTCTTCAATGCCTCTTATGTGTTGAATATTAGTATATAAGGATTCAACATCCAATGATACCAGGAATGCTTCTTTACTAATCGAAATATCATTAAATTTCAACAAGACATCCTTTGTATCTTTAACATAAGATGCTAAAGTTATCACAAATTCACGTAGCATGGAGTCAATGTATTTACTGGAGTTTTCAGTTAAACGGTTAATGCCTGACACTATCGGTCTCCCTGGTGGTTTCTTAGGGTTTTTGTGAATCTTGGGAATGGTATAGAATGTGGCAATTTTGGGGTTTGTTTTATTAAGGAACTCAAATTCAGTTTTGTTTATAACCTTAGTGTCAAGGCCCCTTTTTAGAATGTATTCTAGTTCTTCAATAATAGACTCTGTTGGGTCTTTGTCAAGTTTTTTGTAACTTTTTTATCTTTAAGGAGTCTTTCACATTCCCCTATATAATCTCCTTTGTCTAGTATAACTATATTGCCTCCTTTATCTGAATTTCTAATAATTATACTAGTATCTTGTTGAAGATGTTGTAACGCCATTTTTTCGGATATTGTAAGGTTATACTTGATATTTCCTCTGTTAGAAAGCTTTTCCATATCACGAACCACATTGTTAACAAATAGTTAAATATTGGGACTTATGTTTAAAGGTGGTGTATATTTACTTTTTGGTTTAAAAGCTGAATAAGGGCCTATTGATTGAAATTCTTCATTTTCTGCTAATAGGCTTTCAAGATCTCTCAAGATCCTAGAATGTAGGGGTTCTTGGAGAGTTCTATTATCTTTTTTAGAAAAAAAACTTTTTTAAAGCCAATTTTCTGGCAAACAAATGTGTGTCTTTTACCCACTCAAAAATATTAAAATTCCCTCTTGTTGAGAAGTTCAGGCCTTTTTTAAGAACTGATAGATGATCCTGGGATAAGATATTTTGAGATAAATTGAATATTTGTAAGGAGTCTAGGTTTTGCGTATCCTTTTTTGGGGTTTGTATGTATCCTGATTTTTTCTTACCCCTCCTAAACCTGTTCTGGAGTCTAAAAAAGTTTTAGCAGATCTTTTCTTCATTAAATGATTAATTGGGCCAGATGTATCATTTGACTCCAGATCAGACCACTCTGATTCAGAAGTGGGAATATTATCAGGACGTGATTTAGTTGTATGTAATTTCCTAGATCTCCTAAAAATATTCCCATGTTGGAAATCATAGAGATCCCTTTGAAATTTCTTCTGTTTCCTGTCTATCAGTAGTTTCTTAAAGTTTTCAATGTCTTTTTGGAGTTTGTTTTCAAGTTCAATGAACCTGGGGTCTGTGTTGTGTTCTCTTATTTTTTCCACTTCTTTTTTTAGTAGTGGATCTATTTCTTTAAATTCTGTTTGTTCCCACTCAAGAATTAGAGTCATAAGTTCTTTAGAACATCTTAATAACACAGTATCCCACTTTTTAAAAAACTCCTCAGATAGGCCTTGAATAGTGGGGAATAAATTAATTCTTAGTCTCTTGGTACTAAATTGTTTGCCAGATAATTTTCCAAGCTTGCAATCTCCCACCATATTCTATATTGTTTTTTATATATTTTGTTTAGTTCTAAAAACTGATTTCTTAAGTTAGGCTCATTGTGTTGACCCAAAATAATATCCTTATTAAATATATTTTTAGCTTCATTTATCCAGCTTTCTTGATTCCAATTTTGAGACAGGAATCCTGTTGAGGATTCCATGCTGTAAATTAAAGTATATATAATTATACACCGGAGCTAGCAGAGCTAGCACTCGACGCGTCACTATGACATCACACGTAGGCGCATAGACGACGCGCGGCTAGCTAGGAGCCTTGGCGCCCAAACATTCACAGACTTACCTCCGATATTTTCTCAATGCTATCATATACCCAAAATTGAAATGATTGAATTACTGAATTACTGAACTATCAGTTTCACTCTAAATATACTGGGCAAATGATACTTAGATGAGATATTAGGCACCAAGGCTCAGTCTACTAAGAGGAAGTGACTATAATAGTATTACCCTCCATTGAAGTATATTATACATTGGATTTATTAACATATGGGATTTCTCTAATTTGCTGCTCCAAGCACTGGCACTTTACACTATCAGCACTTATTATAATTATATATATCTATCTCTAGTGTCTTTATACTATGTCCATGGTAGCACTTATCACTTTATCTCATTTTTAGGAGATATTGTAGGTCATTTTGTATCGTTCATCACTTTTCACTAGTCACTTAATATTGAGGTTTTTACCTCAAACTTATATAGGAGCATTTTAATAGAGGTTCCTGTTAATCTGTATTATAAATTTAGATTTTTCATAAGAGGGTTACCTCCATCCACTTCCCACAACTTTACGTCAGAGAATCAAGTTTTTAATTCAAGTATTTTATATTCCTTTTTTTTTTTCTTTTTTTATTCAAATATAAAATCTACATTTTTACATATACATACACATTCCATGTACATTCCATTGCACATTATATAGACATTATAACAAAATTCGAGAGAATCTAGTTGTAAATGACAATCTCCCTAAGTTAAATGATTCCTTCCATATCCTCTCATCCCCTCTCGCTATATATGCCCCACATGGCCCGGATCACCCAACTCCTCTATATTGTCATGCCTTCCCCGACCAGAGTATCCTCATGGGCTTCCATGGTCCTATGTTTGGGGGAATATGTGGGAGAATTCCCTTTACGTTCCATTCTGTTTTATTTATTGCTAATAATGGACCTTAAGTGTATCAATGTATTAAACTTACAAATGTCTGTATATTGACTTCAGACTTTGGTATTGGTTGAATAATCCTCTCCCCAATGGAGAGGTCAACCAACTAAACTTCTCTCTTAAATTCCTTTCATATCCTATCTCACCCTTTCGTTTCACAAACATTCTAGCCAGCTTGGGAAGGGAAAGGGGGAAGAGCCAAGAAGGGAACGAGCCGCCAGGGAAAACATGATGGATTCGTGAGATACCAATGTAGGGGTTACTTAGAGATGGAGTCCCAAATGGCCGATTTTACCGGATCTTGTTTTAGCTGGAATGCGATATTGCAGTCTCTCTCTAAATCCCTATTATAACCGATCATGGCCAATATTTCCGATAGTTTGGGGAGATCATCTTTCCTCCAATTGCGCGCAATTGCAGATTTAACTACCTGGAAAATTTGTGTCATAAACGCTTTATTTTTTATTTCCAATTTAGGAGTAAAGATGTTAAACAAGGCCATCTGCGGGTTTGCTATTATATCTATCTTGATTATATTGGATAAATATTCAAAGCACTCCTCCCAAAGATGAAGGGATATAGGACATTTCCACCATATATGGAACATATCTGCTGATTTACCACAGTTCCTCCAGCATAATTTAATTTCTGGGTTGAATGTTATAAAGTAAATTTTAGAGGGAACCATCTATTAAGTAGTTTAAATTTGGATTTCTCTCTGATTTATATTATTAACAAACCTATTTAGAGATTTTAGGGCTTGTTGCCATGACTCTTTAGATATCTTTATCTGCATATCTTTAGCCCATAAGTCCATAGGCTTAGTTGTATCCGTCTGTGTTTGCTTGTAAATAATCTCACTACACTTTGAAATCAAATGTCTAGTATTTTGGGACCTTATTAAAGTTTCAACGTTGTTTAAGCTTTGCCAAGTAATGTCTTTATTTATGTCCTTCAATACTTGTGAAATTTGGTAAAAAATAAACCAAAATTTAATTGAAATATTGTATTTCTTCTTTAGCTTATTATAATCTAATATTTTTCCTTTTTCTTTATCTAGAATATGCCCCAATAGATATATTCCTTTTTCTTTCCATTATGGTTCTAAGTAGATATAATTCAAGCGAGCTAGTGTTGTCAAAGGAGTAAGTTCACTATGCTGCTCAACCGATATCTACTAATCAAGCGCTCTACATCTTTCCCTGAAATATTAACACTCAATGCTTCAGATTTCTCTATATTTAATTTATAGTTCGACACCTTACTATATTTAGCAATAATTTCCATCAGCGCCTTCATAGATAAATGAGGTTGCTCCATATAAACTACTACGTTGTCCGCAAAGAGGGAGATCTTGTATTCCCTTTTACCTCCTCTAATCCCTTTAAACTCTGATGAGGCCCTGATAGATATGGCAAGGGGTTCTAGGATCAATGCGAATAAAATAGGAGACAGCGGACAACCCTGACGGGTTCCATTTGTTACCATAATATAGTCTGATTGTACACCTTTTCCCAGAACCGATGCCGAAGGAGCCTTGTATTGGGCGGCTATAGCTTTCGATGCAAATAAGTCAAACCCATATCTATGAAGGGTCTGCATCATAAAGTCCCACCCTACCCTGTCAAAAGCTTTTTCAGCATCCATTGATAGGAATAGGGTGGGGGTGTCTTTATTCTTCGCATAAGATATTAAGTGAATCAGTTTATGGGAATTATCGGAACCCTGCCTCCCTGGAACAAATCCAGTTTGGTCGGACACTATTAATGATTTAGATATTTCTGTAAGTCTTAGAGCCAAAACCTTAGCATATATTTTAGTATCTATATTCATAACCGAAATTGGTCTAAAGTCTTTACAAGAGTTTGCTTCCTTATTTTGTTTTGGTATAGTAATTATGTTAGCTCTAAGCATCTTTGGTGGAAATATACCTGTGGTTTTAATTTCATTAAATGAGGCTACTATGGTTTGCATTAACTCTTCTTTAAATATTTTATAATATGTTGTAGAAAAGCCATCTGGGCCTGGTGCCGTATAATTTTTTACATTTTTAATGACACATCTAATTTCTGCTTCCGTTATCGGGCTTTTTAGTGCTTCCTTTTCCTCATTTGAGATAACTGGAAAGTCGATCTGATCTATAAATGATGATATGTCCTTACTTTTTGGTGTTATAAAGTTTTCTTCCAAGCTTAAATTATACAAATTTTGATAACATTTCACAAATTGCTCCGTAATTTCTTTAGGCTTAAAACATTTTATTCCCTGTTTTACCAGGTAGTGGATATTACAATTTTGATTATTTTGCTTTTTAATTTTGTTAGCAAGATCTTTTCCTATTCGATTGTTGAAGTGAAATGATTTTTGTTGTAATCTCCATATACTCCTGTTTGAATGTTTTTGATTAATGGTGTTAATTTTATTCCGAATTATTTTTATCTCTTGGGTAAGGGTGTCATTTATTTTTATTTTGTTTTCGTGTTCCAATTGATACAATTTTATATGTAAAAGTCGTAGAGACAGTCCTCTCTGTTTAACCCAAATGCTTTTCATCTTAATTAATATACCTCTTATATATGCTTTTAATGTGTTCCAAATTGTTGTGGTTGATGGAACTGACCCCAAGTTAATTTCCAAGAATTTTTTAATTTCTATTCTAATATCATTTAGTCTTTCCTTATATTCTAAAATTTTATCATCCATTCTCCATGCCCTACTAGATTTTGCCTCCCCCTTTTCCTGTAATTGGAGGGTAACTGGAGCATGGTCCGAGATGGTTATTAAACCAATTTTAGCTGATTGAATTACATTTAACAAGGTCTCATTCACTATTATATTATCGATTCGTGAATACATCTTATGAGATGCAGAGTAGTAAGTATAATCTCTCTCATTTGTATTTATAAGGTGCCATGCATCATATAAGTGGTTTTTCGCCAGTATTTTGAAAAAATCCTGAGCTGTTTTTTCTATAAATTTTTAATTTTTGGGAGCTTTTTTATAACTTCTGTCCATCTTAGGGTCAGGCGTCATATTAAAATCGCCACCCAAAATACGACCTCTTTTAGCAATCTTGTCCAATTTCTTTAATACGCCCTTCAAAAATATAATTTGTTTATTGTTAGGGGCATATACGTTTATTATTGTCATATGTTCGCCATTTATTTCTCCTACCCAAATAATATAACGACCATTACCATCCAAGACCACTAATTCTTCTTTTAATTTTAATTTTTTATTAAACATAATTTTTTGTGGCAGGCGTTAAATGCTTGTGGGAATCTGTGTTTGGCCATATGAAATGTTCTTCCCTTATCCCAATGGGATTCCTGTATTAAAACTATATCTGGGTTTGTTTTAATCAGCATTCTAGAGATGGATGCTCTCTTTGATGGAGAGTTTAATCCCCTAACGTTGTAGCTCACTATCTTCAAACCCGGCATTTCCCTCCCAACTCTGAGACCTCCCCCCTGCCCACCATCCCACAACCCCTGGCTACATCCATACATCCAGACATACCACACTCTCTCTTGTGACCATAATGGTCCAGTCTGACCATTCAAACCCTTCCCCTTCCGAGGGGATTACAACTGCAACCACCTAGTTGTCCCCTATGGACGTAAACGATGAAGGGATATGTTAAGTCCTCCATGGAGGTTTCCCCACGCCTGTAAATCTTTATATTCCTAAATTTCCTTCTGATTCCCAACCCTCTTCCTAATCCCCCCCCCCCCCCCCCAATTATATTGCTTTTCACCTACTCTCTCCAAAGGCTTTTATTCCGGGGTAAGCTCTCTTTACCTGATCATTACTATTAATTGTAATTTACCTAAACAATATTTCCGATTATAATTGTTCCCCTTTCCTCTCTTCTCCCTTTGCTCCCCCTCCCCCTTCTCTATGACTTTTCCGATATCCTTTTACATTTATATTTCTATTTTTCTACACTTTTATAATTTTCTTGATTTTCATAATCTTCATACATTTCCTTGAACATTCTACAATTTGTAATGTTATGATTATATTCTGTTTTTTCATTTTTTATCTACAGATGATATTCCTTAAATTAAGTTATACATCATAATTGTACAAAAATTTACCATAATAGAATTGGCTTCACACATCTTTTCATTTCCTTAGTTTATCATTCGTCTTAATTCATCCATAAATAAATAGGTTCTACTCGTCCCCCTTATTAATATATTGCACTCTTGTGCTACACAACCAGCTTAGTCCTATCAACAATTAATATATACAATTTACATGTGCAAAATAGCATAAATTTACGTGTATAATTATTCCATTTCTTAACATATACTAGTTTAATCTATTCTTTTAAATTTGTGCTTCTAAAAACTTTTTAGAAATCACCCTGTAGTTTCAATACAATCATATACTGGTGACCATCTAATTAATGTTGCGTGACTTCAATAAATACATTAAAAAATAAAAACCTCTGTCTAAACAGCCTATTTCCTTCATTAATACCCATAATACATAGTGAGGTTAAAGTGCAATTATTACCACAAAGTGCTGTGCAATTCTCTTAAGAGCAAAAAATATATACATTCTCAAATCCTTTAAATATCGCAATCCATCATTTTTTGGAGGCAGAGTAGCCAAGATATCTTAAAGAAAGGGGAGGTAGAAAAAATAAGGAATGAAGAGAAAAAAAAAAGGGAATGATTTGAATTAATGAAATAGTCATCCCCACTATGGAGATCTAGCAATACAACCAGATACCATTAAGGCAAATACTCTCAAAAATCCCATTTGCTAAACAGATCTTCTCCTTCTTTAAGTGATGTGATTTTATACCATCTAGAGTCTCTTAAAAATGAAAGTCCTATGGGAAAAACCCATTTATATGGAATTTCTTTATCTCTCAGTTTCTGCGTGATGGGAATAAATTGTCTTCTTTTATTTCTCGTAGAAGTAGAAATGTCCGAAAATATTTTAATATTTGAATATGGAGGGTCAAAAGTTGTTGTTCCATAGCTAGCTTTTAGTAGTTGATTTTTCAGTGGCAAATGATGGATTTTTACCATTACATCTCTAGGGACCTCTGCATCAATATTTTTCAGTTTAGAGAGTCTATGGGCTGCATCAAACTTGAACTTTATATCCGCAAAGTCCGGCTTAGTAAACTTAGTGAGATATGTGCCCAATTCCTCTTTGGATATTTTTTCAGCGATCCCTCGTATTTTTAAGTTGTTAATTCTTGATCTATCTTCAAGGGAGTCCACCTTATTTTCTAATGCCTTTAATTTCCCATCCATTATTTTGATGATTTCTTTGGAAAAAATTTGCTCTTTTTTAATTATTTCAGAAGTGTTTTCCAATTCTGCAATTTTAACTGTGTTTTCTTGTGTTGCCTTGATGTTTAAGAGAATTTGGTTTTTAATTCATCCAAGAACTTATTTTGGAACTTCTCTAGGATTTTTTCCAATTTTCCAACCGTGAGGATTTCATCCTCCACATTAACTGTGTTTATATCCGAAGAGGTGTCTACCATATTATCTACATATGCCTCTGTAGATTTATCCCCTATTGGGGAAGCCAAAAGGGATATCTCCAAAGATTTTTGCGCCATTTTAGGTGAGAAAAATAGTTTGGATTTAGGAGGAGATCTTATTTTGTTTTTGTTTTTATTTTTCGGAGGCATTGTGTAAAATTTTACCTAGAATCGAGTTCCTGCTATATAACTGAGAAAAAGGGAACAGGAGAAGAGGAGAACCCCCCCCCCCCCCCAAAAAAAAAGAAAAAAGACAGAGATGGAGGTAGTTCCAAATCCACTTTTCAGTAGGTGTGGTCCTGATCAAATATTCTTAATTGGGGATATATACTTCTTTTGTGTATCTTTCCTTCTCCTCCTTTTCTCCTTTTCTTCCCCCTCTCCACTCTTAATTCCCAATTGTAGGTAATAAAAGGATTTGAAAACCAAATCGCCTTGTTTTTTGCGATTTGGTCCTTTAGTCCTTTAGTACTCCTCTAGTTGAATAAAGGAGCCCTTTCCAGGCCTTTTTTCTTTATTACTTTTGACCTTGTTTGTATTTCAACTTTAAAACTTTGAAATATTGATCAATGCGATTTTTCCCATTGGAATATAGCTAATGCATGAGGTCTGTCAGGGAGCAATTAGATTGTCTTATTGCCTTCATTAATCCCAGACCTAGCACCAATAATACATGTCATATTTTAAGATAGTATAGACCCCGTAAAATTTTCCTTAGGGCCCCTTACTTTATAAACAGGACCTTGTATCCTTTATAGGACCTGAATATATATTATACCCGTAAATGTCTTTAGGGCCTTGCAAATATGAGTCAATGTTTATATGTAAGATGGTGCTCTAATAGAACCTTACCGGAACTCTTGCCTTCGTGCTGTTTGTAGCAAGTAGCTGCATCCTCTGCTATGGGAGGCCTGGAATATCAATTGCTTTAAATAGTGAGAGGTCCTTTTCTTCGGCCTGCCTCGTGGCTTTCTCCTGCCGGTATTCCCCAATTCCCTGCTGTTCTTGGCTTTGTTCCCTCCAATAGCTCAGCTCAGCACAGCTTGTGTTCCGTCCGGTCGCTAGACACCGCTTGTGCACTCTCCCTGCACACGGGGCTTTCAAACAAGGGCAAACGCTGGGACTATGTCTCCCATGATTTAGCGGCCCTGCTCTCCATACTGCCGGTCCAGTGCTACTGGCCCCTGTATCGGGCTTGGAGGGTTTGTGCCTTGGGAAGGGCTAAGGCCGAAGGTTTAAAGAGAACCAAGCTCCAGCATGGGTTCCTCCATCGGACTATGCGAGCGTCCGCTCACATGTGCATATCCGGTAACGCCCCCTTACTTCCTCAAGTATTTTATATTCCAACAACAAAGGTTAAGTTTTAATTTTGAGTTTTTCTATATTGCCTACTTTGGCTGAGGGTGTGCACTAAACAATTTAAAGGATACCTTTTTCTCTCTCGTAGTTCTATATCCATATTTATATCCTCAGTAGCACCCCTCTTGTTCCCAGTACCTTATTTACACCTTGAGCCACCTTGTTCCTATAAAATTTCTGTAGAGTTATATGAACACATATTACTTACCTTTGCTGTCCTGGCATGTTCCAGACACACTTGTACTACAATATTATCATTTACTGTTGACACAATTGGCCTTGAGGGATATTATTAAGACAATATCATAATCTTCTAGTAGGTTTTTCTATTTTTAGCCTTATTAAACTCAACTACTATAAGTAACAGATAATGTACAATGTTTAAAATATCTGGTCATATAGGGCCTCATTCTATTATCGGCCGTAAAACGGCCGCAAAGCTGCCATTCCTTGCGGGGGTTCCGTTATCTTGCAATTCAAATAGACGGCGCCGCAAGGATATCCCCCCTACAGCCGGCCGCATATCTTGCAACCGGCCGTAAGCTCAGAAATTGTATATGTAATTGTAAATGTATTATGATATTCTACCCTAAAATGTATATTCAATAACAAAATATTTTTTTACATATTTATCTGTACCCTCTAATTATTTGTAATGTTTTTAGTGGATCTAAAAATATTCTGTATCTTTATATATGTCTTATTTTCAGCAAGATTGGTTTTAAAATGACAGTATAGAATTTAATTTAAAAACTATAACAAATGTGCAGTGTTGTGGAATTTAAAATTATAGAATTCAATTATAAAATATAAAATGAAATATAAATATAGGTAATACAATAGATATAAAACTATGGGGCCAGTTAGAGGCTGTGGGCCTCATTCTATTAACGGCCGTAGGAGATGCGGGCCGCAAGGACCGGCTGCAAGCTATTCGGCTATTCTATTCCCCTCCGGCCGGGGATTCCGGCAGGCTTGCGGCCGGCGCCTTGCTATCCATTGCGGCCGCTCGCGCCGGAGGAAAGCCTTTGATCTAAAACGTCCGCAAGAGATTCGGCCGCAAGAAAATCCTGGTTGCTATTCAATTGCTCCGGGAACCCTCTCTGTAAGGCTAAAACCGAGCCGCAGCTTACTTGCAGGAAAAAGGTCCCGCTAGCACCAATTAAGCACATAATATAGCCCAAATAAAGCCATCCTGCACTCTGAGGAGACTATAAAGTGATTGTAGGTGTTAGCATAAATAGCACAACATTCCCCTACACTCAAATCCGTAAATAATGTGTTTTTTAATATATGTCAAATATCCATGTAAAAAGTCCAGAGGGCTTGGAGCACCTCAGACACGCCCACGCTGCGGCCGGAAAATAAACAGTTAATAATATCTCAGAATTGGCCTGATGTGCAAGCTTGAGAGGGAGTTGCTATTAATCCTCATGTCCCCCAATATGATCCCTAGCATTTACAGAGCTTTACAGTGCCGTCTTGAATTTATTTTTGCGTTTAAAGATTTCTGAGCTTACGGCCGGTTGCAAGATATACGGCCGGCCGTAAGGGGAGATCCTTGCGGGGCCGTATAATTGAATTGCAAGATAACGGAACCCCCGCAAGGAATCGCAGCCTTGCGGCCGTTTTACGGCCGATAATAGAATGAGGCCCTGTGAGTTTTATTTTGGTTTTCAAATTCATCCTATTAGATTTATATTTAATTCTGGGACTGTTACTCAAGCTACCCTCGCCTTCTATGCACTGACCATAAGTGGGACCCAAGTTGAATGTCCATTGCCTCTGATGATCCTTGTTTCGGTTCTTTTGTGTCCGGGGCTTGGCTTTAAGTGTGTTCTATGATTTTTGGCTGTGTGTTATCTTTTTGTTGCCTACCTAGGCTTAATCAATCAAAAGTATTTTGCTAGTGTTAGAACTTGAGAGATATATGCGTAAGAGACCTGGCTAAGAGACAGGAAGCAAAGGGTTGTGGCAAATGGAACATTCTCAGATTGGACTAATGTGGTAAGTGGGGTTCCTCAGGGCTCAGTATTGGGTCCTCTCCTTTTTACCATATGTATTAATGACTAAGAGGTGGGACTGGAAAGTATTGTCTCCATTTTTGCTGATGACACTAAGTTGTGCAAGGTAATTAAATCAGATAATGATGTACTTTCCCTCCAAAGGGATTTACATAAAATAGAGGAATGGGCGACTAAATGGCAGATGAGATTTAATACAAATAAATGTAAAGCTATGCATCTGGGAAGGAAAAATAGGCATGCACTTTATAATCCTAATGGAGTAAATCTTGGGGTTTTCAGATATTGAAAGGGATTTGGAGCAAGTAGTTGCAGTTGCAAAGGCAAGTAAATTATTAGCATGTATTAAGAAGGGTATAGAAGCAAGGTAAGCAAATATTATTCTGCCACTATATAAATCTCTAGTATGCCCTCATTTGGAATACAGAGTACAATTTTGGGCACCACTACATAAAAACAACATTTTAGATTTGGAAAAAGTACAGAGAAGGGCAACAAACTAATAAGGGAATTGGAGGGGATAAGTTATGAAGAAAGACTAACCAAATTCAACTTATTTTCTCTAGAAAAAAGGTGTTAAAGAGGTGTGTGAGTCATATGCAGAGTCAATATAAGGCTTTGTCAAGTGAATTTGTTGTGCCAAGAGGTTTTCAACTGACAAGAGGACATCCTTTGAGATTAATAGTGAACAGATTTCACCTTCAAGAAAGAAAAGGTTTCTTCACAGTTAGGGTGGTTAAACTCTGGAATTCTCTACCAAAAGAGATGGAGACAGTGGATTCAATAGATAACTTTAAAAGGGAAATGTATATTTTTCTAAATAAAAAGGGCATTCAGGGTTATCCTGGATAATTAAAAAAGGGAGTATTGATCCAGGGAATAGTGCAATCGCTTTTATCTGCGGTCAGGAAGGATTTTTTTTCTTCCTTTTGAGACAATTGGCAAAGTTTCACTTGTTTTTTTTTCTGTTTGCTTCCTCTAGATCAATTAACAACTAATCCACATATTGCAGATCAGAGAATATCTTAAAAGGTTAAACTTGATGGACTAAAAGTACTTATTCAACCTCAATTAATATGTAACTATGTAACTATGTAACATCAAAGCATTTCAGGGGAATTGTTATATTTATATGACTCTGATTGTGGCGTGGGTAGACCCATCTTGAACTACTAGTCTGTCTGTAACTTTAAGGATGAGGGTTATTCTATAGAGACTTTTTCTGCCATTGACTATGATTGTCAAGAGGCTATTTGGAGAAGACCTTTTATAATTGAAGTGAATACAGAAACATATCTGTGTCCATGTCTCCTCTTACTCTTCCCAGGCTTCTAATCATTTTACAAAGACAACATGTCCATCATCAACAAAGCAAAAATGAATACAATTGTAAAATGTAAGATTATAATAAAGTGCAAATCTGTGTAATTAAATTTTGTCCATTATTAAATCAAGTTATTCAAAAGAAGAAGAAGGTACATTGATCTTGGAGATAACAATTGGACATCATTTAAAAGATTTATGCAAAAATGAAACCTACATTTTTTTTTTTTCCGGATGTAGTCAGAGCTGAAATTGAACCTGGTTCTAATGTCACTACAATGACTCCAACCTCCAGTCACCGCGTCACACGGCTCTCACTAACCTACTCATGCCAGGAAGGCTACCCAAGAAATGATGGGCTCTCTGTGCAGCTGAGACCTCTATGGCATTAATCTTCACTGGGGTTCTCTATAAAAACAATAACAAAGAAAATAAAATGGCAGATTGAGTGTCACGATCTGAGAATCTGAAACTCTGATATAACTTTCTTTGAAACATTGAACTTAATGGACACTGACTAGAAAAAGTGAAAAGCACGTGCTCTATATAGTATGCTTATTTTCATATCTTTTAAACTGAGGAACTCTACTTGTAGATTGTCTTTTATTGGATAATACTTGTTTAAATAATACACTAGATGTGTATTAAAAGAAGAATATGACTAAGTTGACTTTCATTTGCCCTATATAGAACCCTTAGCTATAGCAATTAGAAGACTAATAACTGGCATTAAGGTTTAAAAATCAATATAATTTAGCACTATATCACATCTATAAAATATGCCTAACAATCTAAATATAAATAACGCATTAACATATAGACAAAAATGGAACTCTATTCTAAAAAGAGAAAAACAAAACAAAACATGGTCAACAATATTGGTTGAGAACACCAGAACATGAAGAAATATTCAGTCTAAAGAATTAAACTGTAAAATATTATACTTGTGATACCGAGTCCCAATAATATTAAATAAGTACAAGCCACACATACAATCAACAGGTTTCAGAGGAAGTACAGAATTGTGCACATCAATTTATATATGGCGGGAATGCCCTAAACATCAAACATTCAATCTAATATGTTAGCTTATGAATTAAAGTAATAATGCTACTAAATGGGACTTTGGAAACTATAGGGGGAAGATGGACATAAACTAATTATACAAATATTGACTGTATCTATAACATTTATAGCAGCTTCAAAACATACTCCAATCATTAACCCACTAGAAAAATTTTTTTTCCAACTAACCCAAATGGAGAGAATTTCCTATGTTATATTGGAGCACGAAGACTAATTTTACAGTATTTGGAAACTATGGGCAGATTACAATAATTAAGATTTAACAACATGTTGGTATTAATTGTCCCCTTATACGTAAGGTTAAAAATTAAAACATATAGTGATGGATGCATGACTCTATAAGTTAATACAAATTTGTCATGTAGTGGAAAGCAACATTTAACTATTTTCTACAGTTATCTTTTCTATTTATATGTTGTTATTTGTTTAAATTTATGATGTGTATATATAAAAAATATTAAAATATAAGTTAGGGGGAATGTGTAAAAGTATTTTTTTACAAAAGGTTGGCAAATAAGTAAATGTTATAAGCAAACTAGATAGACATACTAAAGGAGAGCACAGTTAATGGAACAAAATACCTATTTCCTTGAGAATCCAGTAAGCATTATTAAGTTGAAATACTTTAATCCAAAGTACTGAATAATACCGACATCTGACATGGCCTTACATGATACATTTTATGCAACAGCAATACATTATACCTCACCTTTAGGACATACGAGATGGCCTTCGTGACAGGTTTCTCCATAGCCACCACGTTTTCAAACAGCTAGAAGAATTGACAGTCTTGCCCTTCCTTGGGTCAGGCTTCATAGACCATGTGCTGGAAGTAAAAAAAAAGACCTGCAGTGCCCTCTGTGGAACAAAGACAGAGACCCTGGAGTTTTTATACTTTGATACATGAGGCATGAAGAATTATACTATGTCTCTAAAAGTGATTATATACTGAATTTATTTTGTAATCTGTAATAGCCCCATCTGTTCGTTTTACCTTTCACAGATTTCCTTTAGTGGGTGCTGTAATTTTCTCTAATGTAATATGACATTTTCTTGGCCCATACATTGAACATATAGACTTCTGAACCAATTCCACATTGTGTGTTCATTATCACTATGTGATGGTAACTTGGCTTTCATAGGTAGCCTGACTATTATTTACCATTTGTAAAGTGTCACATTTTTAGACCATGATCACATCAGTGTGGAAAAATATGTCAACAGCTCTACCCTAAAAAAGTCTTCATTGGATAAGGCAGAGAATTCATGCAGAGTGATCCACTGATAAATTTATCCACTAGACCTTAGGCTTCCCTATCCTACATGATGCTCTACAAACCCTTGGAAGTAGCCAACCTTAATTCCAGAGGTCCAGGGTAGTATATTAATGTTAATACTAAAGTATATACCATTGCAAAGAAACAATTACTTATGGTCTTATAAATACAGAATAGAAGATCTAAACTTCTACTGCTTCCAGGACTGGGCTAGCCAAAAATATTAGAAGTCCTATGTTCTGCCTCAGCCTGTGCCTCCACCTCCAGTGTCCTTTGCATTGAAATGAGATATCAATAATAAGATGATAAGAACATTGGATCATTATATCACTTTTGTGTGTTACTAAATACCGGACTTCGTGATATGTTGATCCTGGATGGTTCAAGTAATTGCCATTGTGAGCAGGTACGCTTGTGAGGAGGTTATATTGGTGGATTAGAGGCACAAATCTTGGGTACAGCAGAGAGGACAGTTTGGATTATATCTGACAAGATAGATGTAGAAAGGCGTGGTTTTGCTGAGGGCTTTGTAAGTGAGACTTAGGATTTTAAATATTATTCTTGAGAAAATGGAGAGCCAGTGACTGGACTGTCAGAATAGGGCAGCAGATGATGAGTGTTGGGGAAGGTGGATGATTCTGGTGGAAGTTTACATGATTATTAGAGTGGGGATTGATGGTTCAGTAGAAGGTCAATTAGGATGGAGTTGCAATAGTCTAGGTGTGACATTATGAGAATACAAATTAGTGTCTTAATAGTGTCTTGGGTGAATGGTTAAAGTGGGGAGATGTTCTGGAGGTGAAGACAGCAGGATTTGGTGAGTGATAGAATGTCTCAGTGAAGGAGAGGTCTGAGACAGGTGTGACACCAAGACATCTAACTCCAGAGGTGGGGGAGATTTTTATGTTGTCTACTTAAGACAAGTTTCAAGTCAAAGAGGAAGGGGGAGTAAGTAACAATTATGTCTTGGAGATGAAGGGTCAAGGAAGAGCATCTTTAGAATGAGTGAGAATGCACCAGAAGATAGAGAAAGGTTGAAAGGATGCGTGAGGATGTGAGTAAGGGTGGTAGAAATATAGGAGATATGACGTGAAGGTATGGGATTAAGGGAGAAGGTAGTAAGATGAGAGGATCTTCTGTAACTGGTGCGAAATAGCTGAGTGTGTCTGTTGGGAGCAAAGAAAGGTGGATGTAATGTGTCTGAGGGGTGAAGTGTAGAGATGTAATGTCTAATTGGGACTATTTTATTTATGAAGTGGTTGGTAAGGTCTTCTGTTGTGAAGCTGGACATTGGAGGGGAAGATGAAGGGCTGAGGAGTGAGATGAAGGTTGAAAAGAAGCATTTAGGATTGGATGACAGTGTTGCCATGAGGGATGAAAAGTAGGTTTGCTTGGACAAATTAAATGACGAGGTGTAAAAGTACAGCATAAATCATAAAAAAATGCATTTATGACACTGTCTCAATTAACTTACCAAGTAGACCTTTTCGATTTGGGTTCACAAGTGAAATGTCATTACACGGGCTTCCTCCAAACACCAGGTCAAAAGGACCCCACTCCTGAATCTGTGGAATGAGGATGGAATCGTAAGAGTATTGCTTTCATCTTCCTGTTTTGTATACCTGTTAATATTATTATTTTGTTACATACTTCCCAAGCATATGGCGTTTATACCAAACTAGAATGGCTGACAACCTAATACAGCAGCAGATACAACCGGTGTGTCAAAAATACATAAATATCAGACATACCGAGTAGGGTTTCTACACTTGCTCAATATATTGGGCTGCAGATTATTTTTAAGTGCATATTGTTTTAAAAATGAATTGCCTAACATAAGATACCAAAGCTTATTCCCTCAAAATACATTTAGTAAAAATGCCCAAAGGAACCAAGTCCTAGGGGAGCACATTCTCAGGGGCATCAGTGTGTCTCAAGTTGCCCATTTATGGAGACGCATTTCTGTCTTTAAATATTTGTCCCTTTCTGTTTTCCTCTTTTATTGCATATTTTACACAAAATGGATGTTTTCAGATCTTTAGACAAAATTGAATATTAGATAGGGGAAAGCTGAGTGAACAACTAAAATATATATTTACTTATTAAAGTTACTAAATAAAGTTATTCAAAACCCATATCCCTTGTATGACAGAAACACTACAGGTGTCCATCTAAATAGGAATAACATCAAGATTTTAAATTTAAGCTATAGATACCAGACAGATGGATTTTGGGGGAGTTGAGATGGTTTTGGTCATGCCGACACAATACTGTTGCATACTTTGCTTGTTCAACCAAACTGTGGCATAATACTAAGAATTTATATTTACTTAGGCCATATTCAATTCAGAGTTTGGGCAATACGGTTGACCATAAACGAGGTAGCAAGTTAAATTGCAGATCAATTGGCGTCTTTTTGCGGGCTCCGAAAGGCTTCCGAGTTACGGCCTTGAATAAATGGCGATGGTTAAACTCATAACTTACAGCCTCCAGAAGCCTTTGATCTTTCACTTTTGCAAGGCTAAAATTGCAAATTGCTATTCAATTGCTCAATTTCCCCAAGCACGCAAATGTTTTCACATCGTAAATGGCAAATGAAGGAGAAAATCCTACGAGTGCTAGAGAGGATCCGCAAGGTGGTTTAACACCTATTCTGAGCACTGTAATCAGTAACAAGGTCAATCATTCAAGGGTATATAAAGTTTTGATCAGGGCCATTTGGGTGATTTCTGTTATCATTATGATTTAAAAAAGAGCCAAACAACTATGTGATAATAAATGGCTTCATATGATCACTATCCTTCAATATTTTTTTTTTTTTGGCATGAACAGTTATATTGTCAAAATAAATGCAAACATTTCACAATTGGTGCTGGGTATGCAAACTTTTAAGCACAGCTGTATACTACAATACTGTGATTATTCATGTAGATTACTGCATACTTTTTATATTCTTTTAACAACTTTTTTTATTGAGGTAAAACTTTACAGTTGCTAATTCGATGTTTTAATTGGCCACAACTCATTATTGCTGTAGTCCGTTGCTGTCTTATATCTGGCCATGGGCGATTCAGCCCGCCAGATGCTTTATGTGGCCTTTTATCTTCCAAGGACATTCTCCTCTCAAAACTAATGTTAACTAATAAGTACTATGGACAGTTTAAACACTTACAACATAATATATAAATTCACTAAAAGTATAGTTATTGCCTATATTGATGCCTACAAGATATCTAAACATTTTAATTAATTAATTAAGATTTATACTCATTTTAAAAAAAGAAAGAAAATTTGTATTTTTTTTGTTTCAAAGTGTTATCTTTTTTTATAATTTTATCAAATTGCGAAATTTGAAGGTATCAGTAGAAGGGTCGTTACAAAAAATACATATGAACTTGGATAAAAGTTTATGACATTTTCCTCTACTCACATGTCTGTATGTGATATTACGCACATCTCCCACATATGTGATCCGGCCCGGGTGTTGCAGAGTCCCCACAGTGACAGCATCTTTACACACCTCGGAGGCCACATAACAGTCTACCTGGATCCGAAGACTTTTCAATACTAGAAGACCTTTTCAGGGGAAAGAAGACAAGTAAAGGTTTCCACATCATATGCTAATAGCGATGAACCTATTGATGAACATAGTGATAAACCAAGTGCTGTGTTTAAGTGACAAAAATTGTATAAATTCATGTGATGATTTCTATGTTGTATTTACCAGTGGTCTATGGAGGACACTTCCTTAAGCAGAAGGTTAGATTACATCTTGCTATTTTTCAGCGTTCTAGTCTTGATTCTACAGTTTATACCTTTGGAATATAGTCTTCTAATAATGTACAGAATATTACACCCATAGACTCCCATCTGGGGGAATATCTCATGTAGTTAAAGTCTATTAAATATGTTTCATAGTAAGTTGGTCTATGAGACTGCCAGCCTTTCTAGTACTACCTGTGTTTGGGACATTATGAGAATGAGATACACACACACATACATACTAGTGTACAGGTATACATGCTCATACACATGTACATACATAAGCACATACACATTTTAAAACATTATGAAAATGTGGGAATACTTATGCGTTTTAGAATTAACAGGTTAGAGGTGAAATAGATAACGTCTGGTATTTTATTAGACAGAAAACACATTGAGGAAGACGATAACTTTTCAATGTTAAATATCTTGATTAGAAAAAAAATGAGAATTTGTTTGCACTTGTACTTTCTTGGTATTTCTTGAGTGCTTAACTCCAAGATATGCTCCACCGTTTTTTTCATCAAATAGAGACAGGACTCTGATTGGCTTCCTCTGTGCAGCTGGTATTGGTGGATACAGCTTTGGGGTTTCCTTGGGAAGAATATACGGCATGTGAATGAAAACCATTTTAGGGGAAAATCACTGAACCACTCGGTTGACTGATGTCTACACAATGGTCTAAATTTAATGAGCAGGAAATGAGCAGAAAATTGGTAGACAATGTACACAATGTATGAGAATATTCAGTACTTATAGCACCAGGCCTACAGTGGACCTGTAAGATCACTCTTGGGGTTACAGTACAGGCACCAAAGATAAACTCCCAATTTTACTATAGGAGAACACTGACCAGCAGCACAACATGGATTCCATGGATTCAACACTTGTGATCACATTGGCACACCCCACTCTTCATAGATGTGATCAAATATATGATAAAATAGATTGGACTGTCTTCGTGTGATGGTATGACTATTGCTCTTATAGCATGTAAGTGAACTTTTTGTTATCTTTTGATTTAATATATTTTAATACATGAATTAGATGAATTTAGCATTAATCATGCATGATTCCTCTTTAAATACGATGATGTAGTAATATAAACTTATTTACATATTCATGTTCTTAAATGGCCAGTAAATTCTGCAGGTGGGAGGGCCAGTGCTTTCGCCTCTTTAGTAGCCCAGGGGTGCTCTCGGAAACACATAAATAACAGCCCCAGAGGTCTTGTTTTATAGCTGCCTCGGATGTGCCTGGTCCCAACAGCAGGTTAACACAGTCCACACAGAAACACCTGTGGGAGAAAAAATACAGATTCAAGTAGAGAGTACAGGAAGGGAGAGAGTATCAGGGGTTAGAGAGCTCTAGGGCACATCCTGGTTTGTGACACAGGCCCTATATATATGGATTGAGCTTCATGTGAAATTATTCAGTTCAATATTACAGTATAAATACTTCCAAGCTCAAATAAGTGGGTGTATTTCCAATTTCGAATAAACGTTCTGTAGCCAAATTTAAATATTTAAAGGACACAGTAAAGGGCCAAAATATTATATGTTTGGTAAACAACATAAAAAAAAAAATTGCAACTAAATGTTAATACTTTTAGTAAAATAAAACTAAGATCAAACTTACTATTTTAAATGTGTAATTCAGCCTCACACTTTCCCCCTAGCTCAGCATTTTATGTTCTATTAATTTGTGTCATCAAACCCTCTGTGGTTGCAAAAATACCACATGCAGATACCTGCTTTTTGAGTGTACCCCAAAGATTAATGTCCAGACATTGTCTCTACACTGATATGGGCCATACAAAAAGCAGCTGGACAAGATTCCCTACCCCAACAAGGAAATAAGTTTACAAAGATAGGTGCCAATTCAAAAATAACAATATTATGGGCCTTATTAAATTAGCCCTCGTAGTTCACTCAGTCCTTGCAAAAGGCAGTTTTTTGCTGGGCCCCCCCACATTAACCCCTTGCAGCGGGGGTCCCCGATCGGCATAGATCAGGCCCCCGCTGCATTTAAAAGTTTTAAATTCCCGCCGCGGCTCCTTAAAGGGCCAGCGGCACACTATCAGCAATCTTGGCCGCGGCACCTAAAATTAACCCCCCTCTATGCTGGGGGTCCCCATCGGGACCTCTGAAGTGTCCCCACATTAACCCCTTGCTGCAGGGGACAATAGGGACCCCCACATTAACCCCTTGCAGCAGGGGTCCCCGATCAGCACCGATCGTGACCCCGCTGCATTTCAAATTTTTAATTTACCAACTCGCGGGTCCTTAAAGAACTGTCAAAGGTCCTGAAAGGACTCGCGCTAAAAAATATTAACCCCAGGCAACTAAAATTAACCCCATAACTCATGGGGGTGAATACAGACCCCCATAAGCATTAATTAACGCTGTCACTCATGGGGGTCAACACAGACCCCCATAATCCAATAATTAACTCTATCAGTCCAATAGGGGTCTATATAGGCCCCTATAGGACACTAATTAATCAATGTAATAACACTATAAGTGCCATGAATGACCCTCATTACACAAAGTGTAAGCACTACACTATTAACCCTAACTATAGCCCTTTAACCCAAATCTGCGACTATTTAATCTTAACAGTACACATTTAACCCGAACAGTACCTTAGTAACCATAGGTGCTCCTATTTAAACCATCTAAGCCTATTTAACCCCATTCTGTTATGTGGGTCTATACAGATAAGCCTCTATTTAACCCCATCAGTCCCATAAGGGTATATAAAGACCCTTATGGGGCAGTTACAACCCTAACATTAACCCCATAAGTGCCATGAGGGTCCTCAAGAACCCTTATGACACTAACTACAAACACTACACTGTACTATACCCCCCCAATAAACCATTAAATATAAACTAACCCCCCTCTACACTAACCTATTAACACCCCCATCCCAATAATTACACAAAATAATAAAACCTAAGTTACAGAAAATATAAAACCTAAGCCACATGCTCACCATCAAGGTCATACAGATGAAATCATAAAAATACATTACAACCTCACCCCTCACACTACAGAAAATAAAAAACAACATTACACACCTGAAAAGGTAAAAGGAAAATCCTATCTAACATACTTACATCCCTCTCTATATAAAAAACAATAAATCCTAACATCAATACATCCCCTCTCTCTAAAATAAAATAAATACTATATACATACCCAAACCCTTAATCTAACCTAAAATACAATAATTAAGACCACTTACTTTTTCAGATCTACCTTCAGATCACCAACCTAGGAAAAAAGGAAAACAAATTAGTACAAAACATTTACATATAATAAATAAACATTTGAAATATTCTACTCACCTTTCCAGCATGTCCTTGTCTTTCTTCATTTCATCTCCGGGGCAGCCCCTGTTAAAAAAACACATTACATTATTAATAAACTAGCGACTTGCCCGTCAAAAAATGACGGCAATGTGATGTATATGTTTGTCAAGTTGTTTAGTTATTAACATATATTTTTGACACTTGTAAGTATTTTAATATGAACGTGTATTTTTGTAAAATGTTGATGTAATGGTTTTTTAAAATGTAATTTGTATCTGAAGAATTGTTAACTTTAATATACATTGAATGAATAGGAAAGCAAAAAGTAAAAAGCCTTATTTAAACGTCGCAAATTTTAACATGAGGTTTAAAATATATCTAAGCAATAACCTTCAAAGTATATATTTTTAAACTTGAACTTTATTTTTTATGTAAGTTTAGAAGTTGACAAAACATTGGTATAATTTTGAACATTATAAACAGGAACATAGTGAATACATTTTGTAACCTAATTTTTTATTAAAAGTATTAACATTTGAATGTAAAAACAATTGACCTTTAAATTAATCAGTATTAACATGCAATTTCTATCACAATAATTGTTAACTTGAATATACATTGAATGTAGAGGAAGGCATACAGTAAAACTCTCCTTAAAACGTACGTAATTAAAGTAATTCATTACTGAGCACACAAACTGGCGATAAACATTAATGTAGGTAGTAATCTTAAGATTACAGACAATATTTACATTGTGACTTAAAAGGTGCTTGACCTCTTAACATCCACTTTGTAATCTGTTGAATGAAATAACTTGAAAATATATTTTTTAAACTTGTAACATTAGAAACATTAACATAGTGACTTAACATTTTAACATAATTTTTACTAACAATGCAAGGCAAGTATTTTGTGAATCATTCATAAACAGTACTTCCATTAATTATGACTGAATTAAACAACCAATTGTTATGTATTTTGGAATGCTTTTAAAAAATGTTGGCATCTTTAATTTGTATCCTGCAAAGTTATAGTACTTCATAGTAGACAATGATTTTAGTAAAAATACGTCCATCTTCTAATAAATCACCTTGACTTTCCTTGTTTTCAATGTAAACTTTAATAGCCTGTGGATTTTTGCACCGTGACAACGCAACGTACAATTGACCATGTGCAAAAACTGGTTCTTCCAAGAAAATACCCACAGATTTGAAAGTTTGACCTTGTGATTTATTAATGGTCATGGCAAATGCCATAATAATGGGAAATTGTCTTCTTTGAAGTATAAAAGGGAGACTACTTTCACTTGGTGCTAAATCTATTCTTGGTATGAAAACTCTCTCTCCTTTATGGGTCCCAGTTAAAATTTCAGCATCTATAAAATGGTCCTTTAATTGTTGAACAATTAATCTTATGCCATTGCATAGGCCTTTTTTGGGGTTCATATTTCGCAGTAACATGATAATTGCACCTTTCTTGAGCTGCAAAATATGTGGTGGCATTCCAGAAGGAGTTAAAGAGTTTATGAATTCAGTTGAAAAGTTTGCCTGACTTTCATTGTCATCAGCAAGTACAGAATCAGCACTGTGATAATTTCTTTGTGGTGCATTAATTTTTTTAAAGATTTCATTATTGAGTATTAATGCATCTTTATTTTTACACGTCAGTATAACTTGGTTGGCAAGCTCGGAATATTCTTCGTTATTTATGCTCCCTTCAAATATAGCCGATATAATATCTTGTTGACAAATCATATGAGGTGGGATCTCTACAGTGTCGTCAGGTAAATGTAGTATTTTTTCTGTTCTGCCTTCTCCAATTTTAATAAGCCAATCATTGAAATCAGTTTGGCCTTCTGATCTCATATTTTGTTGCAGTTGAAGATGGGTAAAATGTTTCCATACTGTACTTGACTTTATACATGTTTCGATAATGTCTGTTCGATTTCCATGTACAACGACAGGTAATGTTTGTCTAAAATTGCCCCCCAACAACATTACCTTTCCACCAAAAGGAAAAATATTATCCATGACTTCACGAAGCAAACGGTCAATACATTGGAGGGCATAGCATGACATCATTGTGGCCTCATCTATTATAATTAATTTACATTTCTTCAATTTCTTTGCTTGTAAGGATGTCATGCGAATATCTGACACTGAATTTTCTAAAATAGGCACTGGCAGTTTAAATCCACTATGAACAGTTCTTCCACCTTCTAATAAAAGTGCAGCAATTCCAGTAGTGGCAAACGCCATTGCTATTTTTCCTTGTGCTCGTACTGAACTCATTAATAAATTGTACAAATATGTTTTTCCTGATCCGCCAGGTCCATCAAGATAGAAATAACGCTCTGTCACCATGTCATCATCTATAGCATTTTTAATGGCATGAAATGCTTGCAATTGTAGTGTATTTAAAGTTGCAAGTCTTTCTTCTGTTCTTTCTGCTTGTAGTTGAATGTCATAGTCTTCAAAGTTAATGTCATCTATAAGACCTGGATCAGGTAAATTAAAACTTGCACAACTTAATCCATGAGTTAAAAAGACTTCTTGGATTTCCATTAATGCTTTTAAGTGTGCAATGGGTTCATTGTATCGTCGCATAAAGTCTTCAGCCATATTACTTTTAAAAGTCTCCCACAAAGCTAATGCATTTGGAGCATTTGAGAAGATACAAATAAAAGCAAATTGTTCTCTCATCTGTCGTGGCATTTGACATTGTGCTGCTTCTTCTAAACATCTTTCCCACTCTGTATCATCAGCGAGTAAGTTTCTATGTCTTGCAGCTAAATGGAAGGATTCATATACAATGTCATTAACAGTTCTTAATTGTTCAAAACTTTGTGCTCCTGGAACATTTAAAAGTAATATCCGTAAGCAAAAACGTTCAACATCTCTTGGACTGACTGTGTAAACTCGTGGAATTATTTTATTGCCTCTGGTTTTTCTTGCTCTCCATAATCCATTCACAAAAACATAGTGATATGGAATTTCAATATATAAGTATTGTGTTGCTTCAGCATCAGTGGAATTTAATGCAAACCATGCAGTTAGTGTAGTGTGACGATCTTCACTTTGGGCCAATGCATTCATTTCATTTCCAGCATGGAAATAGACTAAATGTCGTTGTGGCAAATGAACTGCTAACCTATATACTGCATGTGATCTATCATGCATTTCAAATTTTAAAAGCCGCCACATAGCTTCTGGCGCACTGACATAGCGAGCATCTACATGACATGCAAGTTCATCATGTACTAACTCACTACTTTCAGGGTTGTCTGCACTTTTGACAACTACAGTAGCTGCATCGTAACCTTTGGAAATATATTTGTAGACATATTTAATGGACTTGATGGAAGTGCAGGCTTCTACGTTGATGTGGGCGTTGTACTTCATGAGTAAATGTGGATTGTAGGGTACTACATATCTATTGTCCACTTTTTTTCCACGAATAATGGCACTATCTCCTTCTCTTCTTTTATAAAGTGGATATCCATCACAATTTGCATATGTTTTGTCTCTATAATCTTTTGGAAAATATTTTGAACATTGATTATTTTCCATACATGGTGATTGTGGATTAAGGTCTCCACAGGGTCCATGAATCATGCGATGAGTAACAATCTCATATAGTCTACCATATAGTTCTGGATCTGGTAGTTCAGCAACTATGACTGCATCCACTTTGTCCGAAGTATCTAATTTATCTTTCTCTTGAAGTATTATGAGAAGATGTGCATGTGGAAGGCCTCTTTTTTTAAATTCAATGGTATATACATAAGCAAGACATTTGCCAAATAACTGATTTATAGTGAAGTCACGTATTAATTCATTTAATTTGATCTTAAAAACTCTGGCTACTAAATCTGGTCGATCTGAAGCACCTTGTCCAAGAAGTAGATTTTTATTAATTTCTGGCCATTGTGGATTACATGTAAATGTCACAAATAAATCTGGTTTTCCAAATTTTGTCCCAATAGCCATAGCATCATTGGATGGTAAAATGATGGCTTTGCCAGCTGTCATGTCTCTGCTTGTAGCCACGTCAGCAACATAGTCCATGAGTCCACAATATTGTTCTACACTTAGTTTATCTTGTTGATATTTTATAAAGTTTAAATTATTTGCCTCAACTTGCAAATATGAATCAATAATCCATTGTTGTGTTAGTTTTCCACCACATAAAATTGGATTAAATTCATCTCTAATGGCAATTTGAGCTACTTTAAATTCAAGCATAGAAACATTATTTCGGATTCTGGCTTTAGCATTTGGGTAACTGGGAAGGGTTAATTTTGGTTGCCAACCTGCTTCTCCATGTGGGAAAAAGATGGGATATGTCATTGGATCTAAATTTGGACTTAAGATATTAATATTAATAAATGGTTGCTCCTCATTTCTGGGATATACTCTAATGTCTCTTTGAAATGGTGGTTCTCCTTCATCATTCTGAAAGACCATTGCAACCTCATTTGATGTTGGCAAGTTATAACGCCGTTTATCAGTATGTCTGTCTCTTTTAAGCACCATATTAACCTTTGGCATGGGTAATTGATGTCTTTGTGCATGAAATAGTTGTTCATTTTCTACTTCTGCCAATTTTTTGTAAGCTTTACTGTAGGGATTGTTGTCCATAATGTTATTTAGCTCTATGAAAACACTGGGTAAGCATTTTTAATTTTCTTCCATCTGCATACGTTGGTCAACAGCTTCCATTGTATCTAGGACATATAGTTCATCGAATTTTCTTTGCTCTCCTTCCTCTGGATGTAAATGTGAAGTTCGATGATAAATTTGTCCTTGGACTTTAAAACAGTAAGGACCATGTCCTGGTACATTAGCAGCCAATGTTGCCCCCATAGATGCAAATGATATGGCACTATTGTAGGATCTTATGTTTGTCTTAAAATGTTTGTAATTTGGAAAAGTAGGTTCAGTCATAATGTTTTGTAAATAGGTTGGAAATTGTTTCCTTTGTGGAAGTTTGAACTTTCCTTTTTGACAACAACTAATAAATTGTCCATCTCTGGGTCTCTCCTGTTTAAAATAATAAGCCTCACAAAATTGAAATTGAGTACTCATGTCCCCACAACTATGAACCTCTACTGCTAAAGACTTGAGTAAAGGACAATTTGCAAAGCATATTGGATGTTGACTTTCATATTCATCAGATGAAAAGTCATGAAATGTTTCAACAACAGGTTCTAAATGTTTAGTTTTTTTCGTGGCTTTTCTTGGTATATGTTGTCCTTGTTTTGTTGAAATGTCCTGTAAGTTTTTAGTAAGAGTTTGTAAATGCTTTGTTTTTGTAGTTGCTTTTTTTGGTCTGTCTTGACTGGTATCTTGTAAAATGTCATCTGATGTTTTAGGAACAGTTTGTAAATGCTTTATTATCTTTTTATTTTTTTTGGTTGTATCTTTCATTTTTGCAGCTGATATTCTTTTATTTGCAAGTCTTTTGCGTTCTTTTTCTCATCGAATTTCTTTCTCCTCCGGTGTCTGCTGGGCGGCCCATCTCTCTTGTCTTCCTCTAGTTTTACGTCTTTTCTTCTCTTCTTTGGTCTCGTTATCAGCCATAATAATCTGTAAAGGAAAAAAAAAAAAATGTAATTGTGTATATTTTAATTTGTAATTCCTGTTAAAGATTCTTGTGCACAATTGGTGAAATAAAATTCAAATCATTAATGTATCATTTATATTTAGTTAAAATTATAATTCCTGTCCTCACTGGCTAAGAATTTGGCCAATGGAATACTGCTGTAAATAAGCATGTAACATATTTTTTTTAAATAATGGTTTTATTTATTAAAAACGTTGTTTGTGGATAGATATTTACCACTGCAAAACTTCTTTGCTAAAAAAAAAAGTGATGTGGTTATTGAGCTATGTATTTCATATTAGCAATTTAAATAGAATAAAGGAGATAGTAAATTAATTTTTTTATTTATCTGTTGACACGGATGCAACTGAAAGCAGTTTCTTTAGTTTTATACTTTAGTACTTATTATACTGTACCTTGGTTGAAGTGTGATTTAAATCCGAATGTTTGTTGGTCCTCGGTTGAAAATCGTTGTCCAATGGTGTGCTCCTCTGTTGGAAGTGCTCGTCCGATGGTGTGGTCCTGTGGTGATAGCCCTCGTCCGATGTTGTGGTCCTGTGACGGTAGCTCTCGTCCGATGTTGTGGTCCTTTGTTGAAAGTCCTCATCCGATGGTCTGGTCCTGTGTTGAAATTCCTCGTCCGCTGGTCTGGTCCTGTGTTGAAAGTCCTCGTCCGATGGTCCGGTCCTGTGGAGAAAGTCCTCGTCCGATTGTCTTCACGCAGTATCTGTTGTAATATAAAATAGAAAATGTTGTTTGAGTGAAATGTCTTTTAAATAAGTTAAAAATGTATGAATTTGGCTGTATTGTATCAGTTATGGTTATTGTTTTCTATTTTTATTTTTTTTACTTTCTGTACAATCCCACGACTTTTGTTATTTTTATTTAAGGTTCTTAGTAAGGCTTGTGGGTTGTGATATCACATATATAGTTGTGAGCGTACGAGTCGTTGCTCACGCTTGCGGGCTCGCGTAGCGAGCCCGCAAGAACTGCGTCCCTCGCGAAGCGAGGGACGCAGTTCGCCGCAAATGCGGGTCCTCGCGAAGCGAGGGCCCGAATTTGCGGTTGTCGAGGCTCAACGTCGGCTCACGCTTGCGGGCTCGCGTAGCGAGCCCGCAAGAACTGCGTCCCTCGCGAAGCGAGGGACGCAGTTCGCCGCAAATGCGGGTCCTCGCGAAGCGAGGGCCCGCATTTGCGGTTGTCGAGGCTCAACGTCGGCTGTGTTAACACACACATACACACACACGACTTTTGTAACAGAATAAACCCAACCGCCCAGCCAACAAAAACCCAAGTCGTTGCTCACGCTTGAAGAAACTGCGTCCCTCGCGAAGCGAGGGACGCAGTTCGCCGCAAATGCGGGTCCTCGCGAAGCGAGGGCCCGCATTTGCGGTTGTGGAGGCTCAACGTCGGCTGTGTTAACACACACATACACACACACGACTTTTTTAACAGAATAAACCCAACCGCCCAGCCAACAAAAAACAAACAACGTCCCCGCAAATGCGGATCCTCGCGAAGCGAGGGTCCGCATTTGCGGTGGTGGGAGCATCCCAACATCGGCTGTGTTAACACACACATACACACACACATAACTTCATAACAAAAAAAAAATCAAAGTCGCCTCACACCCGCTTACACCCAGACACACAGACGCAAGACTTAACAAAAAAACAGTAAAAAAGGCCCCTCACACGCTCTTAACACACATACGCACGACTTAGAAACAAATACACTGCGTCGTACACGTAAAAGCTAACTGCGTATATCGCAACAAAATACGGCCGCATCGGAAAAAAATACGGCCGCGAAAGACCCATTCCAACCGCCGCGCATCAAAACATCACAAACACAAGAAATAAACACAACAAACACATAAAAACCTTACTTATAGCACGGGGGGGCATCCGGCACCTCCAAAAGTTCATTTACACGTCCATTTAAGTGAAAACAAACAGTTTAAACGACCGAAAATCGGCTAAGCGAGAGAAAAAATGGCCGCCGAACAAAACGAAAACGAGGCTCCAGACGTAACTACACTACACTTACTCGCAACAAAATACGGCCGCATCGGAAAAAAATACGGCCGCGAAAGACCCATTCCAACCGCCGCGCATCAAAACATCACAAACACAAGAAAGAAACACAACAAACACATAAAAAGCTTACTTACAGCACGGGGGGGGCATCCGGCACCTCCAAAAGTTCATTTACACGTCCATTTAAGTGAAAACAAACAGTTTAAACGACCGAAAATCGGCTAAGCGAGAGAAAAAATGGCCGCCGAACAAAACGAAAACGAGGCTCCAGACGTAACTACACTACACTTACTCGCAATAATGAAACACATACTATGCGGAACGGATCACACTCATATTAAACACCATTTTAAACAGTACTACGCACAAAATGGCGGATGGAACGCAAATTGTAAGCTGGAACGCAAATAGCGCATGCGTATTACGTTCTAACGGTCTAACTTTCCAGAATGTTCTACAAGTTTATAAATACTGTCTATTTGACAGAGAAAAATACATTTCTCCTCAGGTGATGAACAGAGTGACTTCGGAGATAACTGCTGCTAAAACTTGAGAAGATAATTCTTTCCTAATTTACTACTTTACATTGTGCAAATTACAACTGAGAGGTAAGCTATAATATATTACTTATTTTCAAGACAGGACATCAAAAAAAAAAATTAAAGAAGACAAAGAGGTTTATGTATACTGACAAGTGACACGCACATATATGCGTATAATGTATACTGACATGTGACACGCACATTTATGCGTATAATGTATACTGACAAGTGACACGCACATTTAGGCGTATAATGTATACTGACATGTGACACGCACATTTATGCGTATAATGTATACTGACAAGTGACACGCACATTTAGGCGTATAATGTATACTGACATGTGACACGCACATTTATGCGTATAATGTATACTGACAAGTGACACGCACATTTATGCGTATAATGTATACTGACAAGTGACACGCACATTTATGTGTATAATAATGTATAGTGACAAGTGACACGCACATTTATGTGTATAATGTATAGTGACAAGTGACACGCACATTTATGCGTATAATGTATACTGACAAGTGACACGCACATTTAGCCGTATAATGTATACTGACAAGTGACACGCACATTTATGTGTATAATGTATAGTGACATGTGACATGCACATTTATGTGTATAATGTATAGTGACATGTGACACGCACATTTATGTGTATAATGTATAGTGACATGTTACATGCACATTTATGTGTATTGCCCCTGCAACAAACTAATTAAACAACTACATTTAAATTACATTACAAAAAAATAAGTTGGGACTATTAAAATACTATTAAAATATGAGTCATGTATACTGATATGTGACACGCACATATATGTGTATCATCTATAGTCACATGTCACACACACATTTATGTATGTTGGCCAAAAATAAAAATAAGGTTAATTTAACAATTAAAATATGATTCATGTATACTGATATGTCACACGCACACAAAAAAATTACTTTCAACTATGGAAATGTGCTTCATGTATGTGACATATGTGTGTAGCACCCACCAAAAAATAATGTTAATTCAAATTAATTACAGAAGTATAATTCAATGAAATTAATTTACTGCAATTCAATAGATCACCTAAAACTCAATCTTTCTACTTTTTTAAATATTCAAACAGACTCTGCATCAACAGCGTCTTTCAACAATTTGCACTGTGCACTGTGAAGAACAATCCCTTTTAAAGAACACCAACAAAGAACAAGAGGTAAGATACAAAAATACTTTAAATGCTGAAAAGGCCATGGTTTGTTAAATACAAATAAAAAATTCTATAATTCACTATTTCACTTTATTTTTCAAACAGACACTACAAGAAGACCGGCGGATTAAGATTGGCAGGAGGGGACCCTCTGTCATTCCACACTTCAATCAAGGTAAAGTATTTAAGTATAAAAAAGAACCGAACCATGAGCCTTATTCAATTGTGAGTTGGCTAATTGAATAGGGCTTTATATAAGCACATAATAGGTCTTCACTAACTAAAAACTTCTGTCAAAAAATATTTTATGTGCTTATATAGAGCCCTATTCAATTGGTCAAAACGCAATTGATTCAGGACCTAAATATGTTTAATGGCCGAGGGCCTCATTCAAATGTGATTGTTTAACAATGTATA
Organism: Discoglossus pictus; assembly: GCA_027410445.1. NCBI lineage: Eukaryota > Metazoa > Chordata > Amphibia > Anura > Alytidae > Discoglossus > Discoglossus pictus. Next base: position 440,499,106 of record CM050165.1, on the reverse strand, counting down.
ACCATTAGAAAAAACACTACATAAGTATAACAAAAGTGGTGCCCATCAAACAGGATTTACATTTACATTCTTATTTTAATGTTTAACAACCTATAAGCCTTAGAAAGAAGCCTAAATAAGCATACCAACATTGGTGCCCACCAAACAGGATTGTATGAAAACTCACACAAACACATAACAAACTACATTTACATTCTTATTTTATGTTTAACAACCTATTAGCATTACAAAACTACATTAATAAGCATACCAACAGTGCTGCGCATCAAACAGGATTGTATGAAAACTCACACAAACACATAGCAAACTACATTTAGATTCTTATTTAATGTTTAACAACCTATAAGCCTTAGAAAGAAGCCTAAATAAGCATACCAACAGTGGTGCGCACCAAACAGGATTGTATGAAAACTTACACAAACACATAGCAAACTACATTTACATTCTTATTTAATGTTTAACAACCTATAAGCCTTAGAAAGAAGCCTAAATAAGCATACCAACAGTGGTGCGCACCAAACAGGATTGTATGAAAACTCACACAAACACATAGCAAACTACATTTAGATTCTTATTTAATGTTTAACAACCTATAAGCCTTAGAAAGAAGCCTAAATAAGTATACCAACAGTGGTGCGCACCAAACAGGATTGTATGAAAACTCACACAAACACATAGCAAACTACATTTACATTCTTATTTTATGTTTAACAACCTATAAGCGTTAGAAAGAAGCCTAAATAAGCATACCAACAGTGGTGCGCACCAAACAGGATTGTATGAAAACTCACACAAACACATAGCAAACTACATTTAGATTCTTATTTAATGTTTAACAACCTATAAGCCTTAGAAAGAAGCCTAAATAAGTATACCAACAGTGGTGCGCACCAAACAGGATTGTATGAAAACTCACACAAACACATAGCAAACTACATTTACATTCTTATTTAATGTTTAACAACCTATAAGCCTTAGAAAGAAGCCTAAATAAGCATACCAACAGTGGTGCGCACCAAACAGGATTGTATGAAAACTCACACAAACACATAGCAAACTACATTTAGATTCTTATTTAATGTTTAACAACCTATAAGCCTTACAAAGAAGCCTAAATAAGCATACCAACAGTGGTGCGCACCAAACAGGATTGTATGAAAACTCACACAAACACATAGCAAACTACATTTACATTCTTATTTTATGTTTAACAACCTATAAGCCTTAGAAAGAAGCCTAAATAAGCATACCAACAGTGGTGCGCACCAAACAGGATTGTATGAAAACTCACACAAACACATACCAAAGTACATTTAGATACTTATTTTATGTTTAACAATCTATAAGCCTTAGAAAAAGGCCTAAATAAGCATACCAAAAGTGGTGGACACCAAACGGGATTGTAGAAAAACAAAGAAATAATGTCATTTTTTACTTCATACAAATACATTAAAATAATATTACATTTTCATTTTTATTTTATATCAGATACTGCGTCAAGAACATCGGACCAGGAGTTTCAACTGAGGACCACACCAGCGGACGAGGACTTTCAACAGAGGACCAGACCATTGGACGAGGACTTTCAACAGAGGACTACACCATCGGACGAGGACTTTCAACAGAGGACCAGACGATTGGACGAGGACTTTCAACACAGGACCAGACCATCAGACGAAGGCTTTCAACACAGGACCAACAAAGATTCTGCTTCAAATCAAACTTCAACCAAGGTACAGTATAACAAGTAAAAAAAGAGAAAAATTAATTAATATTCTTCTTTAATGTTTAACCACCTATAAGCCTTAGAAAATAGCCTACAGAAGCATACCAAAATTGTGGCGCACCAAAAAGGATTGTAGAAAAACACAGAAATAATGCCATTTTTTCATTCATACAAAGACATTCAAATAACATAACATTTTCATTTTTATTTTATAACAGATACTGCGTCAAGAACATCGGATCAGGAGTTGGAACTGAGGACCACACCAGAGGACGAGGACTTTCAACAGAGGACTACACCATCGGACGAGGACTTTCAACACAGGACCAGACCATCGGACGAAGGCTTTCAACACAGGACCAACAAAGAATTTTGCTTGAAATCAAACTTCAACCAAGGTACAGTATAACAAGTAATATCTATCATCTATCTCTTATTTGTCTTTTAGGGCCAATAATCTTTAACAATAAAAACAAACTTCAATGTAAACTTAAAAAATAAATTCGCATAGTCCAAAAAAGTCTAAAAACACAGAATCTATACAATTTGTCATTGTAACATTCCAGTCCTAAACCCTAATTTAATTGCCATTTGACAAATTGAATAGTGCTGTAAATAAGGACATAACACCTTTTTTAAATACCTTTTTAGTTACTGAAACACTTGCTTTTGGATACATGTTTAATAAATAAAAATGTCTTTAAATAATTATCTCATGCCCTTATTTAGACTTTTATTCAATTGAACGCATTGAAATTGATTAACTATAAAATGTTAACACACTATTGATAACTATATGTCATGAAAAACAACTTAACATCTCAAAATAAACTAATGGTACATTATTTTATTTTTACAGATTAACATGGCTGATAATGAGAGTAAACAAGAAAAGAAAAGACGCCAAGCTAGAGAACGACGACAGAGAGCAGACAGCCAGCAGACACCGGAGAAGAAGGAAATTCGACGAGAAAAAGAACGCAAAAGAATTGCAAGCAAAAGACTGTCACTTGCAGAAATTAAAGATATGTCAAAAAAAACTACAAAGAAAATAAAGCATTTACAACATGTTGCTCAAACATCAGATGACATTTTGCCAGAAAAAAGACAAGAGATACCAAAAAAAGCAACAAAGAAAACAAAGCATTTAGAACCGTTTCATGAAACATTAGATGACATTTTACCTCAAACAATACAACATATACCAAGAAAAGCAACGAAAAAAACAAAACATTTAGAACCTGTTGTTGAAACATTATATGACATTTCACCTGATGAATATGAAAGGCAAAATCCTATATGCTTTGCAAATTGTCCTCTACTCAAGTCTTTAGCAGTAGAGGTTCATAGTTGTGGGGACATGACTACTCAATGTCAGTTTTGTGAGGCTTATTATTTTAAACAGGAGAGACCCAGAGATGGACAATTTATTAGTTGTTGTCAAAAAGGCAAGTTCAAACTTCCAGAAAGGAAAGAATTTCCTATTTATTTACAAAATATTATGACTGAACCTACTTTTCCAAACTACAAAAATTTTAAGACAAACATAAGATCCTACAATAGTGCCATATCCTTTGCATCCATGGGGGCAACATTAGCTGCTAATGTACCAGGACATGGTCCTTACTGTTTTAAAGTCCAAGGACAAATTTATCATCGCACTTCCCATTTACATCCAGAGGAAGGAAATAAAAGAAAATTCGCTCAACTATATGTCCTAGATACAATGGAAGCTGTTGACCAACGTATGCAGATGGAAGAAAATAAAAAATGCTTACCCACTGTTTTCATAGAGCTAAATAACATTATGGACAACAATCCCTACAGTAAAGCTTATAAAAAATTGGCAGAAGTAGAAAATGAACAACTACTTCATTCACAAACACATCAATTACCAATGCCGAAGGTTAATATGGTGCTTAAAAGAGACAGACATACTGATAAACGTCGTTATAACTTGCCAACAACAAATGAGGTTGCAATGGTGTTTCACAATGATGAAGGAGAACCACCATTTCAAAGAGACATACGAATATATCCTAGAAATGAGGACCAACCGTTTATTAATATGAGTATCTTAAGTCCAAATTTAGATCCAATGACATATCCCATCTTTTTCCCACACGGAGAAGCAGGTTGGCAACCAAAATTAACTCTTCCCAGCTACCCAAATGCTAAAGCCAGAATCCGAAATAATGTTTCTATGCTTGAATTTAAAGTAGCTCAAATTGCCATTCGCAATGTATTTAATCCAATTTTATGTGGTGGGAAACTAACACAACAATGGATTATTGATTCATATTTGCAAGTTGAGGCAAATAATTTAAACTTTATCAAATATCAACAAGATAAACTCCGTGTAGAACAATATTCTGGACTCATGGACTATGTTGCTGACGTGGCTACAAGCAGAGACATGACAGCTGGCAAAGCCATCATTTTACCATCTTCCTTTCAAGGATCTCCTCGGAATATGAGAGAAAGATACAATGATGCTATGGCTATTGTGACAAAATTTGGCAAACCCGATTTATTTGTGACATTTACATGTAATCCACAATGGCCAGAAATTACACTAAATCTACTTCTTGGACAAACTGCTTCAGATCGACCAGATTTAGTAGCCAGAGTTTTTAAGATTAAATTAAATGAATTAATACGTGACTTCACTATAAATCAGTTATTTGGCAAATGTCTTGCTTATGTATATACCATTGAATTTCAAAAAAGAGGCCTTCCACATGCACATCTTCTAATAATACTTCAAGAAAAAGATAAATTAGATACTTCAGACAAAGTGGATGCAGTCATTGTTGCTGAACTACCAGATCCAGAACTATATGGTAGACTATATGAGATTGTTACTCATCGCATGATTCATGGACCCTGTGGTGACCTTAATCCACAATCACCATGTATGGAAAATAATAAATGTTCCAAAGAATTTCCCAAAGATTATAGAGACAAAACCTATGCCAATTGTGATGGATATCCACTTTATAAAAGAAGAGAAGGAGATAGTGCCATTATTCGTGGGAAAAAAGTGGACAATAGATATGTAGTACCCTACAATCCACATTTACTCATGAAGTACAACGCCCACATCAACGTAGAAGCCTGCACTTCCATCAAATCCATTAAATATGTCTACAAATATATTTACAAAGGTTACGATGCAGCTACTGTAGTCGTCAAAAGTGCAGACAACCCTGAAAGTAGTGAGTTAGTACATGATGAACTTGCATCTCATGTAGATGCTCGCTATGTCAGTGCGCCAGAAGCTATGTGGCGGCTTTTAAAATTTGAAATGCATGATAGATCACATGCAGTATATAGGTTAGCAGTACATTTGCCACAACGACATTTAGTCTATTTCCATGCTGGAAATGAAATGAATGCATTGGCCCAAAGTGAAGATCGTCACACTACACTAACTGCATGGTTTGCATTAAATTCCACTGATGCTGAAGCAACACAATACTTATATATTGAAATTCCATATCACTATGTTTTTGTGAATGGATTATGGAGACCAAGAAAAACCAGAGGCAATAAAATTATTCCAAGAATTTACACAGTCAGTCCAAGAGATGTTGAACGTTTTTGCTTACGGATATTACTTTTAAATGTTCCTGGAGCACAAAGTTTTGAACAATTAAGAACTGTTAATGACATTGTATATGAATCCTTCCATTTAGCTGCAAGACATAGAAACTTACTCGCTGATGATACAGAGTGGGAAAGATGCTTAGAAGAAGCAGCACAATGTCAAATGCCACGACAGATGAGAGAACAATTTGCTTTTATTTGTATCTTCTAAAATGCTCCAAATGCATTAGCTTTGTGGGAGACTTTTAAAAGTAATATGGCTGAAGACTTTATGCGACGATACAATGAACCCATTGCACACTTAAAAGCGTTAATGGAAATCCAAGAAGTCTTTTTAACTCATGGATTAAGTTGTGCAAGTTTTAATTTGCCTGATCCAGGTCTTATAGATGACATTAACTTTGAAGACTATGACATTCAACTACAAGCAGAAAGAACAGAAGAAAGACTTGCAACTTTAAATACACTACAATTGCAAGCATTTCATGCCATTAAAAATGCTATAGATGATGACATGGTGACAGAGCGTTATTTCTATCTTGATGGACCTGGCGGATCAGGAAAAACATATTTGTACAATTTATTAATGAGTTCAGTACGAGCACAAGGAAAAATAGCAATGGCGTTTGCCACTACTGGAATTGCTGCACTTTTATTAGAAGGTGGAAGAACTGTTCATAGTGGATTTAAACTGCCAGTGCCTATTTTAGAAAATTCTGTGTCAGATATTCGCATGACATCCTTACAAGCAAAGAAATTGAAGAAATGTAAATTAATTATAATAGATGAGGCCACAATGATGTCATGCTATGCCCTCCAATGTATTGACCGTTTGCTTCGTGAAGTCATGGATAATATTTTTCCATTTGGTGGAAAGGTAATGTTGTTGGGTGGCGATTTTAGACAAACATTACCTGTTGTTGTACATGGAAATCGAACTGACATTATCGAAACATGTATAAAGTCAAGTACAGTATGGAAACATTTTACCCATCTTCAACTGCAACAAAATATGAGATCAGAAGGCCAAACTGATTTCAATGATTGGCTTATTAAAATTGGAGAAGGCAGAACAGAAAAAATACTAAATTTACCTGACGACACTGTAGAGATCCCACCTCATATGATTTGTCAACAAGATATTATATCGGCTATATTTGAAGGGAGCATAAATAACGAAGAATATTCCGAGCTTGCCAACCAAGTCATACTGACGTGTAAAAATAAAGATGCATTAATCCTCAATAATAAAATCTTAAAAAAAATTTATGCACCACAAAGAAATTATCACAGTGCTGATTCTGTACTTGCTGATGACAATGAAAGTCAGGCTAACTTTTCCACTGAATTCATAAACTCTTTAACTCCTTCTGGAATGCCACCACATATTTTGCAGCTAAAGAAAGGTGCAATTATCATGTTACTGCGAAATATGAATCCCAAAAAAGGCCTATGCAATGGCACAAGATTAATTGTTCAACAATTAAAGGACCATTTTATAGATGCTGAAATTTTAACTGGGACCCATAGAGGAGAGAGAGTTTTCATACCAAGAATAGATTTAGCACCAAGTGAAAGTAGTCTCCCTTTTATACTTCAAAGAAGACAATTTCCCATTATTATGGCATTTGCCATGACCATTAATAAATCACAAGGTCAAACTTTCAAATCTGTGGGTATTTTCTTGGAAGAACCAGTTTTTGCACATGGTCAATTGTACGTTGCGTTGTCAAGGTGCAAAAATCCACAGGCAATTAAAGTTTACATTGAAAACAATGAAAGTCAAGGTGATTTATTAGAAGATGGACGTATTTTTACTAAAAACATTGTCTACTATGAAGTACTATAACTTTGAAGGATACTAATTAAAGGTGCCAAGATTTTTTAAAAGCATTGCAAAATACATAACAATTGGTTGTTTAATTCAGTCATAATTAATGGAAGTCATGTTTATGAATGATTCGCCTCACAAAATACTTGCCTTGCATTGTTAGTAAAAATTATGTTAAAATGTTAAGTCACTATGTTAATGTTTCTAATGTTAAAAGTTTAAAAAATATATTTTGAAGTTATTTCATTCAACATATTACAAAGTGGATGTTAAGAGGTCAAGCACCTTTTAAGTCACAATGTAAATATTGTCTGTTATCTTAAGATTACTACCTACATTAATGTTTATCGCCAATTTATGTGCTCAGTAATAAATTAGTTTAATTACGTACGTTTTAAGAAGAGTTTGACTGTATGCCTTCCTCTACATTCAATGTATATTCAAGTTAACAATTATTGTGATAGAAATTGAATTTTAATACTGATTAATTTAAATGTCAATTGTTTTTACATTCAAATGTTAATACTTTTAATAAAAAATTACTTTACAAAATGTATTCACTATGTTCCTGTTTATAATGTTCAAAATTATACCAATGTTTTGTCAACTTCTAAACTTACATAAAAAATAAAGTTCAAGTTTAAAAATATATACTTTGATGGTTATTGCTTACATATATTTTAAACTTCATGTTAAAATTTGCAACGTTTAAAAAAGGGTTTTTACTTTTGGCTTTCCTATTCATTCAATGTATATTCAAGTTAACAATTCTTCAGATACTAATTACATTTTAAAAAACCATTACATCAACATTTTACAAAAATACACGTTCATATTAAAATACTTACAAGTGTCAAAAATATATGTTAATAACTAAACAACTTGACAAACATATACATAACATTGCCGTCATTTTTTGACGGGCAAGTCGCTAGTATTAAATAAGAATATGAATTTATTTTGCTATGTGTTTATGTTAGTTTTTGTACAATCCTGTTTTGTGCGCACCACTTGTGCAAAAGTTATTTATTCTTGATTGTACTGGTTATAGGTTGTTAAACATTAAAGAAGAATGTTAATGTAGTTTCCTATGTGTTTGTGTGATTTTTTGTACAATGCTATTAGGTGCGCAACACTTTTGTTATTCTTATTTTGGCTTCTTTGTAAGGCTTATAGGTTGTTAAACATTGAATAAGAAAGTTAATTTATTTTGCTATGTGTTTGTGTGAGTTTGTTCCAATTCTGTTTTCTGTGTAGCAGTTTGGGTCTCATTCAATTGTGATTTGGCTAATTGAATCGTGCCCTAAATAAGCACATAACATATATTTTTAAAGAAGTTTTTAGTCAGTGAAAAACTTTCTTTTGGATAGAAATGTTATGTTCTTATTTAGAGCCCTATTCAATTGTGCAAATTGCAATTGAATGAGGGTCTTTGTGTGTAACATATGTTGCATAGTTTGCCCCTCATTCAATTGCATTTTTTACAATGTAATAGTACTCTAAGCCCCTCATTGAATTGCAATGTTGAAAATTGAATAGAGTTCTAAATAAGCACATCACATATATTTGTTAAAGAAGTTTTTACTTATTAAGCATCTATGCCAAAGCAAGGTTTTCACTAACAAAAAGTTATTTAAAAAATATATGTTATGTTATTATTTGGATCCCTATAGAATTAGCAAAATGGCAATTGAATAAGGGTCTAAAAGTGCTTATTTATAGCCATATTAAATTGTCCAAAATAGCAATTGAATGAGGGCCTTTGGTTACTGCATTTGTTATATTGTCATGTCCTCATTCAATTGTGTTTTGACCAATGGAATAGAGCTCAATATCACCACAGAGCATATTTTTTTACCGAATTTTGTATTTAGTGAACTTGTATCCAAAAGCAACGTGTTGACTAAATAAAAAGTTCCTTTAAAAAATATGCTCTGTGCTTATATAGAGCCCTATTGAAATGGGCAAATCACATTTGAGTGAGGCCCTCGGCCATTAAAGATATATAGGTCCTCATTGAATTGCAATTTTGCCAATTGAAAAGGGCTCTATATAAGCACATAACATATTTATTGAGCAAAGTTTTTAGTAACTAAAAAGTTCTGTATAAAAAATATGTTATGTGCTTATATAGAGCCCTATTCAATTGAGCAAGTCGCAATTCAATAAGGCTCATGGTTCTTTCTTTTTTATACTTAAATACTTTACCTTGATTGAAGTGTCGAATGACAGAGGGTCCCCTCCTGCCAATCTTAATCCGCCGGTCTTCTTGTAGTGTCTGTTTGAAAAAGAAAGTGAAATAGTTATTTGTATATTTATAATTTTTCATCTAGCAAAGCATGGCCTTTTGAGCATGTAATGTCTTGTTGTATCTTACCTCTTCTTCTTTGTTGGTGTTCTTTAAAAGGGATTGTGCTTCACAGTGCACGGTGCAAATTGTTAAGTGACGCTGTTGATGCAGAGTCTGTTTGAATATTAAAAGAAATAGAAGGATTCAGCTTTAGGTGATCTATTGAATTGCAGTAAATTAATGTCATTTAAATATACTTCTGTAATTATTTTCAATTGACCTTATTTTTTGGTGGGGACTACACACATATGTCACATACATGAAGCACATTCCATAGTTTAATGTAATTATTTTGTGTGCGTGTGACATATCACTATACATGAATCATATTTAAATTGTTAAATTAACTTTATACTTTTTTTTTTCCAACACACATAAATGTGTGTGTGTGAGATGTAACAATAGATGATACACATATATGTGCGTGTGACATATCACTATACATGACATATAATGTCATTTAAATGTAGTTGTTTACTGATTTTGTTTTAAGCTAATTTTGTTGCAGTGGCAATACACATAAATGTGCGTGTCACATGTCACTATACATTATACACATATATGTCCGTGTCACATGTCACTATGAAGGGGCAATACACATAAATGTGTGTGTCACATGTCAATATACATGATAAACATATATGTCCGTGTCACATGTCACTATGAAGGGACAATACACATAAATGTGTGTGTCACATGTCAATATACATGATACACATATATGTCCGGGTCACATGTCACTATACATTATAGACATATATGTCCGTGTCACATGTCACTATGCAGGGGCAATACACATAAATGTGCGTGTCACATGTCACTATACATTATAGACATATATGTGCGTGTCAGATGTCACTATACATTATAGACATATATGTGCGTGTCACATGTCACTATAAATAAACCTCTGTTTAATATAGAATTATAGTTTTTTGTTGTTTTGTTAAATGAACGGTATTTTTTTTGTGAGCCTATACACATAAATGTGCCATATATGTCACTACATAAATCCTAGTTAATTTTTTTATTTGTTTGACCTGTCCTGATAATAAAATGTAATATATTATAGCTTACCTCTCAGTTGTAATTTGCACAGTGTAAAGTAGTAAATTATTAAAGAATTGTCTTCTCAAGTAAAAGCAGCAGTTATGTCTGAAGTCACTCCGTTCATCACCTGAGGAGAAATGTATTTTTTTGTGTGAAATAGGCAGTATTTATAAACTTGTAGAAAGTTCTGGAAAGTGAGACCGTTAGAACGCAATACGCATGCGCTATTTGCGTTCCAGCTTACAATTTGCGTTCCATCCGCCATTTTCTGCGTATTACTGTTCAAAATGGTGTTTAATATGATTGTGATACGTTCCGCATAGTATGTGTTTCATTATTGCGAGTAAGTGTAGTGTAGTTACGTCTGAAGCCTCGTTTTCGTTTTGTTCGTCGGCCATTTTTTCTCTCGCTTAGCGATGGTATTAGTGTCTAAAGTGTTTTATTTTGATTTAAATGTAGGTGTAACTTGTTTTTTTGAGGTGCTGGATGGTTCCTCTTGCTGTAGGTAAGCTTTTTATGTGTTTGTTGTGTGTATTTATTGTGTTTTAAATGTTTGTATGTCGGCGTGTTGCGTACGATGTTTGCGTGGTCGTAATGTGTGGTAACGTGTCTCGTATGGTGTTTGCGTGTGTAGCCTCGTTTTAATTTTCTTCATCGGCCATTTTTTGTGTCGCTTAACAAATTATTTAGTGTCTAAACTCTTTTATTTTGAGTGCAATTAAGTTGTAAGTTGCATTTTTGAGGTCCTGGGTGCTTCCTGTTTCTGTAGGTAAGGTTTTTATGTATGTGCTGTGTGTATGTATTGTGTTTTTAATTTTGTAATGTTCGCGAGTTGCGTCCGAGTTTTGCGAGGCCGTAATGTGTGTGAACGTGTGTCGTATGTTGTTTGCGAGTGTCGTAATGTGTTGCGACGTGAACTTTGCGAGATTCGCAGTTCTTTGGGTTGGGAATTTGTGTTGTGAATTTTGCAAGGGTCGCAGTTGCTGCAACTGAAGACCTCGCTTTGCGAGGTCCTCAGGTGCTGGCATGGAGCGCCTGTGGCGGTCCTCAGTTGCTGGCAAGGAGCGCCTTCGGCGCTCCATGCCAGCAACTGAGAACCTGGCACAGTGCCCTCGCTTCGCGAGGGCCGCGGGCTCGCTACGCAAGCCACGGCCCTCGCTTCGCGAGACCCGCGTCTTGCTGCGCGAGCCGCGGCCCTCGCGTCTCGCTACGCGAGCCACGGCCCTCGCTTTGCGAGGGCCGCGGGCTCGCTATGCGAGCCCGCAGCATTAGCAACAACTCGTACGCTCACAACTATATATGTGATACATACACAAACAAAATAAGATTAATATACATTGTACTAACCTCATTGCAATATCTTTGGCATGCTCCTCTACTGCCTCCTCATCTACTGCCCTGTCTGTGCTCTAAAAAAAAAAAAAAAAAAAATGAGTTTGCGGACTTCCCCGACGCTAATGAGCCTCCTATAGCATTTTCCGGAAGAAAATTGGCCTTATGATTGACTGAAAATGCTGTCAGTCAGATTTCAGCCAATCATAAGGTGCCAAGGTGTGAGCCAATCAGAATGGGATACACCCCCATATCCCATTTTCATTGGCTAATGCCCCTGTCAATCTTTTTTTAACCAATCACAATGCTTTATCAGAAGGCGCCATTGCCGATTTTAATCCGGAAAAGGCACTAGAGGCCTCATTAGCGTAAGAGAGGTCCACGAGTGTGCACGTCCATGTTTTTTTTTTTTTTTTTTTTTTTAGAAACGCAGATTGTTCCAGGGCCCAGCCGGGGCAGAAGAGGAGGAGGCTGGGGACATCGCGGGAAGGTATTATGTATATGTATATGTTCGTCTTTGTGTGTTGGTGTAGTAATTGTTTTAAATGGTACATAGGGTTTTATCTGTGGAAAAGTGGTTCTCTAAAAAGAGAGCGCGAGAACTTCAAGTTGTTCCGCGATATGTAACCACTGTTGTCTATGTGTTTTACAATTTGATGTAGTTTAATAGGAAAATATTGTTGTAAACCTAATTTCTGTGGCGTAATAATGACCTTTTGAAGCAAACAGACAGTTGTGTGTACTTTTTCTAAAAATGTAGTGGTTATATTGTGGGTTTTTTAGGTTTTTGCGTTAGCTTTTAAATTGGTTTTGCATGGCTTTTTTTGGTGGATGAAAAGTTAGAGTACTTCATAGTTGACAATGTTTTTAGAAAAAATGCGTCCATCCTCTAATAATTCAGCTTGACTTTCATTGTTTACAATGTAAACTTTAATAGCCTGTGGATTTTTTGCACAGTGATAAGGCAACGTATAATTGGCCATGTGGAAATACTGGTTGTTCTAAGAAAATACCCACAGATTTGAAAGTTTGTCCTTGTAATTTATTAATGGTCATGGCAAATGCCATAATGATGGGAAATTGTCTTCTTTGAAGTATAAAAGGGAGACTGCTTTCACTTGGTGCTAAATCTATCCTTTGTATGAAAACTCTCTCTCCTTTATGGGTACCAGTTACAATTTTAGCATCTATGAAATGGTCCTTTAATTGTTGAACAATTAGTCTTGTTCCATTGCATAGGCGTTTTTTGGGATTCATATTTCGCAGTAACATGACAATTGCACCTTTCTTTAGCTGCAAAATATGTGGTGGCATTCCAGAAGGAGTTAATGAGTTTATGAATTCAGTAGAAAAGTTTGCCTGACTTTCTTTGTCATCAGCAAGTACAGAATCAGCACTGTGATAATTTCTTTGTGGTGCATTAATTTTTTTAAAGATTTCATTATTGAGGATTAATGCATCCTTATTTTTACAGGTTAGGATGACTTGGTTGACAAGCTCTGAATATTCCTGGTTATTTATGCTCCCTTCAAATATAGCCGATATAAGATCTTGGTGACAAATCATAAGAGGTGGGATGTACACAGTGTTGTCAGGTAAATTTGGTATTTTTTCTGTTCTGCCTTCTCCAATTTTAATAAGCCAATCATTGAAATCATTTTCTCCTTCTGATCTCATATTTTGTTGCAGTTGAAGATGGGTAAAATGTTTCCATAGTGTGCTTGACTTTATACATGTTTCGATAATGTCAGTTCGATTTCCATGTACAACGAGGTAATGTTTGTCTAAAATCTCCACCTAACAAAATTACATGACATCATTGTGGCCTCATCTATTATAATTAATTTACTTTTTTTCAGCTTTTTTGCTTGTAATGATGTCATGCGAATGAGGTTTGACACTGAGGTTTCTAAAATAGGCACTGGCAGTTTAAAGCCACTATGTACAGTTCTTCCACCTTCTAACAAAAGTGCAGCAATTCCAGTTGTGGCAAATGCCAGCGCTATTTGACCTTGTGCTCGTACAAAACTCATAAATAAATTATATAGATATGTTTTTCCTGATCCGCCAGGTGCATCAAGATAGAAATAACGCTCTTTGACCATGTCATCATCTAGTGCATTTTTGATGGCATTAAATGCTTGCAATTGTAATGTATTTAAAGTTGCAAGTCTTCCTTCTGTTCTTTGTACTTGTAGTTGAATGTCATAGTCTTCAAAGTTTATGTCATCTATAAGACCTGGATCAGGCAGATTAAAACTTGCATAACTTAATCCATGAGTTAAAAATACTTCTTGGATTTCCATTAATGCTTTTAAGTGTGCAATAGGTTCATTTCATCATCGCATAAAGTCTTCAGCCATATTACTTTTTTGACATAGTGCTGCTTCTTCTAGACATCTTTTCCATTCTGTATCATCAGCTAGTAAGTTTCTATGTCTTGCAGCTAAATGAAAGGATTCATATACTATGTCATTAACAGTTCTTAAGTGTTCAAAACCTTGTGCTCCAGGAACATTTAAAAGTAATATTCGTAAGCAGAAACGTTCAAGGTCTCTTGGACTGACTGTGTAAATTCGTGGGATTATTTTATTTCCTCAGCTTTTTCTTGGTCTCCATAATCCATTCACAAAAACATAGTGATATGGAATTTCAATATATAAGAATTGTGTTGCTTGTGAATCTGTAGAATTTAATTCAAACCATGCAGTTAGTGTAGTGTGAGGATGCTCACTTTGGGCTAATGCATTACTTTAATTTCCAGCATGGAAATACACTAAATGTGTTTGTGGCAAATGTACTGCTAATCTATATACTGCATGTGATCTATCATGCATTTCAAATTTTAAAAGGTGCCACATAGCTTCTGGTGCACTTACATATCGAGCATCTACATGAGATGCAAGTTCATCATGTACTAACTCAGTGCTTTCGGTGTTGTCTGCACTTTTGACGACTACAGTAGCTGCATCATCGCCTTTGTACACATATTTAATGAATTTGATGGAAGTGCAGGCTTCTACATTAATGTGTGCATTATACTTCATGATTAAAGGTGTATTGTAGGGTACCACATAGCTATTGTGAACCTTTTCTCCACAAATAATGGCACTATCTCCTTCTCCTATAGAAGCCATCACAATTGGCATAAGTTTTGTCTCTATAATCTTTTGGAAATTCTTTGGAACATTTATTATTTTCCATACATGGTGATTGTGGATTAAGCTCACCACAGGGTCCATGAATCATGCGATGAGTTACAATCTCATATAGTCTACCATATAGTTCTGGATCTGGTAGTTCAGCAACAATGACTGAATCCACTTTGTCACCAGTATCTAATTTATCTTTTTCTTGAAGGATGTGCATGTGGAAGGCCTCTTTTTTGTAATTCAATTGTATATACATAAGCAAGACATTTGCCAAATAAGTGACTTATAGTGATGTCACGTATTAATTCATTTAATTTATTTTTGAAAACTCTGGCTACTAAATCTGAGTCTATCGGAAGGACTTTGGGCAAGAAGTAAATTTTGTGTAATTTCTGGCCATTGGGGATTACATGTAAATGTAATAAATAAATGGGGTTTTCCAAATTTGGTGACAATAGCCATGGCATCATTGTATCTTTCTCTCATATTTCGAGGAGATCCCTGAAAAGAAGATGGTAAAATTATGGCTTTGCCAGCTGTCATGCCTTTGCTTGTAGCCACCTCAGCAACATAGTCCATTAATCTACAATATTGTTCTACACATAGTTTATCTTGTTGATATTTTATGAAGTTTAAATTATTGGCCTCAACTTGCAAATAGTAATCAATAATCCATTGTTGTGTTAATTTTCCACCACATAAAATTGGATTAAATGTATTTCGAATGGCAATTTGAGCTACTTTAAATTCAAGCATAGAAACATTATTTCGCATTCTGGCTTTAGCATTTGGGTAACTGGGAAGGGTTAATTTTGGTTGCCAACCTTCTTCTCCGTGTGGGAAAAAATTGGATATGTCATTGGATCTAAATTTGGACCTAAGATACTGATATTAATGAATGGTTGCTCCTCATTTCGGGGATATATTCTAATCTCTCTTTGAAATGGTGGTTCTCCTTCATCATTTTGAAACACCATTGCAACCTCATTTGATGTTGGCAAGTTATAACAGCGTTTATCAGTATATCTATCTCTTTTAAGCACCATATTGACCTTTTGGATTTGTAATTGATGTCTTTGTGCATGAAGTTGTTGTTTATTTTCTACTTCTGCTAATTTTTTATAAGCTTTAGTGTAGGGGTTTTTGGCCATAATGTTATCTAGCTCTATAAAAACAGTGGTTAAGCATTTTTTATTTTCTTACAGCTGCATTTGTTGGTCAACAGCTTCCATTGTATCTAGGACATATAGTTACATCCTTCCTCTGGATGTAAATGGGAAGTTCGATCGTAAATTTTGCATTGGACTTTAAAACAGTAAGGACCATGTCCTGGTACATTAGCAGCTAATGTTGCCCCCATAGATGCAAAGGATATGGCACTATTGTAGGATCTTATGTTTGTCTTGAAATTTTTGTAGTTTGGAAAAGTAGGTACAGTCATAATGATTTGTAAATATATTGGGAATTGTTTTCTTTCTGGAAGTTTCACCTTGCCTTTTTGACAGCAACTAATGAATTGGCCATCTCTGGGTCTTTCCTATTTAAAATGATAAGCCTCACAAAACTGACATTGAGTATTAATGTCCCCACAATTATGAACCTCTACTGCTAAAGACTTGAGTAAAGGACAATTTGCAAAGCATATTGGATGTTGACTTTCATGTTAATCTGGTAAAGAAAATAATGTATAATTAGTTTAGTTTTAGATGTTAAGTTGGTTTATGAAATCTTTTATTTGCAACAGTTTGTTTGTATGTGATTGTAGTTGATTGTAGCTGAACTCTCTTTCTATTGTTAAATGAGTGTGTTTTATTTGTTTGCTCTTACTTTCTATCTTGAAGGTTGTAATTTTTGGCTTAAATGTATAGCACACTCAAGGTTATTGCATTATAGCTTATTGTAGTTGTAATAGGTTTATAGTGTTAATTGAAATTTCGTTTTGGTTTTGTTTGTTAATTGCTTTTTATGTTGTAGTTTTGGCTGAGAGGTATAGTAGAGGGCAAAAAATGGTAATAATATATTGCCTTTTCTAATTTGTCCTCCAGGGGATTGTTGTAATAGTATTCTTCTATTTTACTTAAAGGCTTATATGTTGTGGCTGTGAAAAGGAGGTTTGTATTGTTTTTTTTTTCGGTGTTAGTAGTATTTGTTGTAGTATTCTATTTTATGTGTGTGGTTAGGTTTTGTGCTTAACATTGTACATTATGGCTGGGAATTGAGAATTAAAAATGTTATTTAGTATGTGTTTTCACTATTTCTTGCACTATGCTGTTTTATGTTGGTTATTTTATTTTTGATAGATTGAAGTTTGGGTTTACTGTTAAACGTTGTTGTACGTAAAAGGCAATTAGCAGGTAAATGACAAATGTGTCAGTAATATTTTGTTAAAGCTGATAATTAGTGGTGCTTATTGTTGTTGTTTTTTTGTTTTTTTTAATCTTGACATGGATGCATAGCAAACATGTTTATTTAGTTTTCTTGTTTTTTACTTGTTATACTGTACCTTGTTTGAAGTGTGATTTCAAGCAGAATATTTCTTGTTCCGCTGTTGTAAGTCTTCGTGCAATGGTTTTCACGCAGTGTCTGTTGTAAAAGAAAAAGCAAAATGTTATTTGATTGGAATGTATTTCTAATGAAAAGCATAGTTAATTTTTTTTATCTACTCTATCTGTTATAGTGATTTTTTTACCGTAATTATTAATGTTTTTGACATTTTGTATATGATGGCAATGTTTTTTGGATTATCCTGTTTTGTGTCCACTACTTTTGGGCTGCTGTATTTGGCTTGTGGATGACAGTTAAAGATTGTTGTAGAGTAAAGCTGACTATGAATGATCTTTTATCTGTGTTGTAACTATTGACAGTAGTATCCTGTTTAGCGTCCACCACTTTTGGTATCTTATTTAGGCTTCATTGTAAGGCTTATAGGTTGTTAAACAGTAAAGATGAATATTAAGTTATCTGTTTGTGTGATTTTTTGAACAATCCTGTTTTGTGTCCACCTCCATTTGCTTAATTAGTCTTGTTTGTGAGGATTACATGTTGTTGGACAGTAAAAAGGAATGTTAATTGCCTTTTATATATGTTGTTGCATTTTTTTGTTCTATCCTGTTTTGTGTTCACCACTTTTCGGTTGCTGCATTTGGCTTGTGGGTGATGGTTGGAGGTTATTCTACAGTAAAGAGGATTATTATTATTATTATTGTTTATTTGTGACGTGCCAACATATTCCGTAGCGCTATACATAAGTTAAGTTACAGGCAATAACAAGTTCACGATTCACACATTGCGATGAATGGAGGGCCCTGTCTTTGAGCTTCGAATCCGGTGTCCATATCGCTTTCTCTAAAGCACCTTGCAGGATTGAAACTCGCAGACTTACAATCTGAAGGTTGAAGTGTGTATGTGGTACAGTAGGGAGAGAGTAGTGCTGAGCATGATAGGGAGGAAGGTTATAGGCTTCTTTAAAGAGGTGCGTTTTTATAAAGGTTTTGAAGGATTTAAGGCAGGAGGATAGTCTGGTGAAACGAGGCAAGGAGTTCCAGAGAATAGGGGCAGTGTGAGAAAAGTCCTGGAAGCGGGAGTGAGAGGAGGTGACAAGAGAGGTAGAAAGAAGAAGGTCGTTAGCAGCACGAAGAGGGTGTGTGGGGGAGTATTTAGAGATGGGAGCAGAGATGTATGGGGGTGCGCTGTTGTTGAGGGCTTTATAAGTTAGGGTCAAGATTTTAAACTTTATTCTCCAGGCTAAGGGAAGCCAGTGAAGTGATTGACGAAGAGGAGCTGCCGACACTGAACAATGTGTACTGAAGATGAGTCTGGTGGAGGCATTTATTATGGATTGAAGTGGGGAGAGGCGAGTGATGGGCAGGCCAACAAGGAGCGAGTTGCAATAGTCAAGACGAGAAATTATGAGAGAGTGTATTAGAATCGTAGTAATGTCTTGTGTAAGGTAATGGCGTATTTTTTTTTTGATGGCGGAATACTTTTGTTTTATTTATGTTGCTAATGTTTGGAATGCTAACCTGTTTTGTGGCCACCCCTTTTTTTGTGTGCAACTGTGTTTGTTTGGAAATTGTATAGGTCTTTGTGAAGTTTGTTGAACTGTGTTGTTTTGGTCTTGATTGAATTTGTATTGTTTTTTTTTTTTTTTTACTTTCAATTCTCATATTGGCGGCTATTAAACATATATCTTTTTTTTTTTTACTTGTTATACTATACCTTGATTAAAGTCTTGTTCTTGTCCGAATGACAGAGGGTCCCCTTCTGCCAATCTTAATCCGCCAGTCATCTTGTAGTGTCTGTTTGAAAAAGAGAGTTAAATGGTTAATTGTATATCTATTATTTTTCATTTTGCAAAGCATGGTCTTTTTCTGAACGTACTGTATTTTTCTATCTTACCTCTTCTTCTTTCTTTCTGTTGTTTAAAAGTGATTCTCTTTCACAGTCCACGGTGCAAATCCTTGAGTGACGCTGTTGATGCAGAGTCTGATTGAATAGTGAAAAAAGGGGAAAGATTGAGCTGCAGGTTCCATATGTATTATTGTCATCTTTGTTTTTGCTATGAGTTGCTGTAAATTAATGTCATTTGAATATACTTCTTTTATTCGTTTGAGTTAAGATTAGGTTGTTGTAGGGCCTATACATATAAATGTGCATTTCACATGTCACTATACATGAATCCGATTTTCATTATTAAAGTTTGCAATATTTTTTTTTTTGCTGTCTTCGTAAGAAAATGTAATATATTATAGCTTACCTCTCAGTTGTAATTTGCAGAGTGTAAAGTTGGAAATTAAGAAATAATTCTCTTTTCAAGTAACAGCAGCAGTTAACTATCCAGTCACTCCGTTCATCACCTGAGGAGAAATGTAGAATTTTCTGCAAAGTAGGCAGTATTTATAAACTTTGAGGTGCCTCAGACTGTTATAACGCAATACGCATGTGCTATTTGCGTTCCAGCGTACAATTTGCGTTCCAGCCGCCATATTAGGCATAATAGTTGTCGTTTTCCTGTAAAATGGTGGTTAATATCAGTGTGGTACGTGCCGCATAGTGCCTCGTTTTCGTTTTGTTCTGCGGACATTTTTTTTCTCGCTTATGGGATTTTTGAGTGTCTAAACTCTTTTATTTGCAGTTAAATTGAAGTGTAACTTCAGTTTTCCAGGTCCTGGGTGCCCTTCCTTGCTGTAGGTAAGCTTTTTATGTATTTGTTGTGTGTATTTATTGTGTTTTTCATGTTTTCATGGGCGCGGGTTTGTACGATTTTTTGCGAGGTCGTAATGGGTCATAACGTGTCTCGTATTTTGCTTTCGTAACTATGTAAATGTGGCGAGGTCCGCAGTTTCTGGCAAGGAGCGCCTTCGGCACTCTATGCCAGCAACTGCGGCCCTCACTTTGCGAGGGCCGCAGGCGTTAGCAACAGCTCGCATGCTCACAACTATATATGTGATATGTTGTACTAATTTTTTTTTCTCTTCTCTGAAGGTAGATCTGCAAAGGTAAGTGGTCTTATTTATTCTATTTCAGCTTACATTAAGGGTTTAGGTATAGACATAGCATTCATTATATTTTAGATAGAGGGGGTGTATGTATGTTAGATAGGATTTATTGTATTTTATATAGAGGGAGTGTATGTATGTTAGATAGGATTTATTGTATTTTATATAGAGAGGGTGTATGTATGTTACATAGGATTTATTGTATTTTACATAGATAGAGGGGATGTATGTAAGTCCATCAAGTTCAACCTTTTAACATCTCCTCTTAACTGCAATATGCATATTAGTTGTTAATTAATTAATTGATCCAGAGGAAAGCAAACAGAAAAAAAACAAAAAAAAAACAAGTGAAACTTAGCCAATCATCTAAAAAAAAAAAAAATACTTTCTGACCCCAGATACTGCAGAATGGATTCCTCCCTGGATCAATACTCTCTCTAATTATACAGGATAACACTGAATGTCCTTTTTGATTAGAAATAAATCCAGTTCCCTTTTAAAGTGATCTATCAAATCCGCTGTCACCGCCTCCTTTGGTAGAGAATTCCACAGATTAACAACCCTTACTGGGAAGAACCCTTTCCTTTCTTTAAGGTGGAAATTGTTTACTTCTAACCTCAAAGGATTTCCTCATGTCAGTTGAAAACATCTTGGCACAAAAAACTCACTTGACAAATCTTTATACTGACCCTGGATGTGTTTATATAAGGTAATCATATCCCCTCTAAGACGCCTTTTTTCTAGAAAAAATAAGCTTAATTTGGTTAGTCTTTCTTCATAACTTAGCCCCTCCATTCCCCTTATTAGATTTGTTGCCCTCCTCTGTACCTTTTCCACCTCTAAAATGTCCTTTTTATGAAGTGGTGCCCAAAATTGTACTCCATATTCCAAATAAGGGCATACTAGGGATTTATATAGTGGCAGAATTAGATTTGCTTCCCTTGCTTCTACACCCTTCTTAATAAATGCTAATATTTTATTTGCCTTTGCAGCTGCTGCTTGGCATTGGGCACTGTTTCCTAGGTGGTTGTCCACAAGTACTCCCAAATCCCTTTCAGTATCTGATACCCCTATATTTGCTCCATTTAGATTATAAATTTCATGGCTATTTTTTGCCCAGATACATAACTTTACATTTATTCATATTAAATCTCATCTGCCATTTAGTTGCCAATTCCTCTATTTTATGTAAATCCCTTTGGAGGGAAAATACATCGTTATCTGATTTAATTACCTTGCACAACTTCGTGTCATCAGCAAAAATGGAGACACTACTTTCTGGTCCCCCCTCTAAGTCATTAATAAACATGTTAAAAAAGAGAGGACCTAATACTGAACCATGAGGAACCCCACTTACCACATTAGTCCAATTGTAGTTACTTTTATTCCCACATGGTATATTGTAATAAGTATGTATATTTAGTATTTAAATGTTGTCCATTTATGTTCAATATTTGTACCTATAATTTTTTTGGCCCAGTCTATACTTTGTATTGCTTCCCTTGGACTGTTAAAATCTGCCCTTTTAAAATTAAGAGTTTTTGTTGGCCCCTTACAGTTTTGTTTTTTTAATTTAATCTCTAATGAGACTGTGTTGAGATCACTGTTTCTCAAAAGGTTGCCCTATTTCAACATTAATGCCATATCAATATTATTTATGATGAGTAAATCTAAGATAGCTTCATTTCTAGTAGGCTCTTGTACAACCTGGGCCAGATAATGATCCCTGAGTGTACTCAAGAACCTGCTCCCCTTAGATGAACTGCTGGTCTCCTTTATCCAGTTTATTTCATTATTAGAACTTGACCATGCCTAGCTGCATTTTCAATCTGTAAAAATAATTGTATTTCCTCAATTTCAGCTATATTTGGGGGTTTATAGCATACTCCTACTAATATTCTTTTGGAATTTGCTGCTCCGCTATTTAACTCTACCCACAAACATTCAGCTTTTTCACTAGGTCCACCAGAAATATCTTCTCTGACTATAGGCTTAAATTCAGGCTTAACATACAGACAAATCCCTCCTCCTCGTTTACCATTGTCTCTATCTTTGCTAAATAGGTTATAACCATCCAGATTAACAGTCCAGTCATGAGATTCATCCCACCAAGTTTCAGTAATGCCTATTAAATCCCATTTTTCATTAATTGCTAATAATTCTAACTCTCCCATTTTTCCTGGCAAGCTTCTGGCATTAGCAAGCATACACCTTTTGCTTTCCTTCTATCCTTTCAAAGGCTACTTTCAAAGCCTCATCAGACAGCCAGTTTGACTTCTTGCTTTTCTCTCTTTTAGGGATATTCTTTGTTGCTGTTTCCTGGATAATGTTGAAAACTTAGGTCCAACGTTCTTCAGGCATTCTATCTTCCATGTCTAGTGCCTGAAATCTATTCTTTACTTCCACTGCATATTCACAAGGGATATTATTTATTTTATATCTACTTGGTCTGATGGTTTTCCCTCTTTGCTTCAGTTTAATTTTCAACTTTGCAATAAGAAGCTCATGATCTGAGCCACAGTCAGCTCCAAGTCTTTTTTTTGCTGACTGTATAGAGCTCCTCCATCTTTGTCTGCAAAGTATATAGTCAATCTGATTTCTATGTTGTCCATTTGGTGATATCCATGTGTAGAGTTGTCTTGAAAGCTGTTGGAAGAGGGTGTTTGGTACAACCAGAGAATTATTGTGACAAAATTCTACTAATCTCTGACCTGCTTTATTTTGTGTTTCAAGGCCAAATTTGCCAGTTATTCCAGGTATCTTTTGGTTCCCTACTTTAGCATTCCAATCTCCTATGAAAATAGTAACATATTTTCTTGGTGTATTATCTATGATGTGTTGAATGTCTTAGTAGTACTGGACAATAGTGATGTCCCGAACAGTTCGCCGGAGAACTATTTGCGGCGATTTTCGCATGTTCGCGTTCGCAACAAACGGCGAACATATGCGCTTTTCGGTCCGCCCCCTATTCTTTATCATTGAGGAAACTTTGACCCTGCACCTTACAGTCAGCAGACACATTCCAGCCAATCAGCAGCTTACACTCCCTTCCAGAGCCTTCCATCTGTATGACAGCCTCCATTTTAGAATCATTCTGTAGCTGCATTCGTTGAGAGAGGAGATATATTCTACCTGCTGTTGATTTAATAGGGAAATAGATAGCTAGGCTCTGTATTTTGCTTTAACTACACACCTGAAGGACTCCTTTGATATCTGCTGCAAGGACAGCAACCCAAAAAGCCCATTTTAGGGCTAGAACATCATTTATTTTATTTTATTATTTTTTTCTGATGATTTAATAGGGAAATAGATAGCCAGGCTGTGTATTTAGCTTTAACTACACACCTGAAGGACTCCTTTGATATCTGCTGCAAGGACAGCAACCCAAAAAGCCCTTTTTATTTTATTTTATATTTTTTTTCTGTGTAATCTAATTGCATATGCCTGCCTGCTAGCGTGTGTGTGAGGCCTATTGCATCTAGTCTGCCAACTTTTGCCAGTGCACAGTGACACTCATATCTAGTGCAACCGTAGTTTGCAGTGAAATAAAACAACCCTTTTTTTACTGTAATCGATTAAATATCAGTTGCCTGCCTACAGGCGTGTGTGTGAGGCCTATTGCATCTAGTCTGCCAACTTTTGCCAGTGCACAGTGACACTCATATCTAGTGCAACCGTAGTGTGCAGTGAAATAAAACAACCCTTTTTTTACTGTAATTGATAAAATATCATTTGCCTGCCTACAGGCGTGTGTGTGAGGCCTATTGCATCTAGTCTGTCAACTTTTGCCAGTGCGCAGTGACACTCATATCTGGTGTCACTGTAGTGTGCAGTGAAATAAAACAACCCTTTTTTTACTGTAATTGATTGAATATCAGTTGCCTGCCTACAGGCGTGTGTGTGAGGCCTATTGCATCTAGTCTGTCAACTTTTGCCAGTGCGCAGTGACACTCATATCTAGTGCAACCGCAGTGTGCAGTGAAATAAAACAACCCTTTTTTTACTGTAATCGATTGAATATCATTTGCATGCCTAAAGGCGTGTGTGTGAGGCCTATTGCATCTAGTCTGCCAACTTTTGCCAGTGCGCAGTGACACTCATATCTGGTGTCACTGTAGTGTGCAGTGAAATAAAACAACCCTTTTTTTACTGTAATTGATTGAATATCAGTTGCCTGCCTACAGGCGTGTGTGTGAGGCCTATTGCAGCTAGTCTGCCAACTTTTGCCAGTGCACAGTGACACTCATATCTGGTGTCACAGTAGCTTGCACGCATAGTACCAGTAATCGGAAAAAAAATGACAGGCAGAGGCAGGCCACCCCGCAGGGGCCGTCTTGGTCGTGGTGCTGTGATTCCCTTTGGCCCTAGAATAATGCCCAGTTTTCAGAGGCAACATACCCTGAACTTGAACAGTTCTGAGGACATGGTTGACTGGCTAACACAGGACACCCAATCTTCTACAGCTTCCGCTCGGAACCTAGACGCACCATCCTTCTCCAGCTTAGCTTCGGGCACATCTCCAGTTACCACTCGCCCGCCTGCCGCCACCACCAACACTAGCACCACAGCCGCTTCACTTGATCCGTCAGCAGAGTTATTTACACATCCGTTAAAAGAAATGAGTGATTCACAAACATTAGTGCCAGAGGATGTAGATAACAGGGATATGTCCCAGTCAGGCAGCATTACACACATGGACGTACGGTCTGATGATGATGATGATGTTGTACCCGGTGGTGCTTCCTTTGTTGAGTTGTCAGATACAAGTGAAGCAGTTGATGATGATGATGCGTCCGTGGATGTCACGTGGGTGCCCGCTATAAGAGAAGAAGAACAGGAGGAAAGTTCAGATGGGGAGACAGAGAGGAGGAGGAGGAGACGAGTTGGAAGCAGCGGGTGGTCGTCAAAAGTAGCTAGTGGCACAGTCAGACAGCATGCATCGGCACCCGGGGTCAGCCAGACAGCACGCTAGTCAACGCATGCTTTTGTCACCACCAGAATGCCGTCATTGCAGAGCTCAGCAGTGTGGCAATTTTTTCGTGTGTCTGCCTGTGACAACAGTGATGCCATTTGAAACCTGTGTGAAAAGAAACTGAGTCGTGGGAAAATCGCCTGTCCATTGAAGTCTATGGCGGTTCGCCGATGTTCGTCCGTTCACGAATATTTGATGGAATTCGCGTCCGCGGTTCACAAACCGAAAACTTGATGTTCGTGACATCACTACTGGACAACTTCAGCCTCCAGCATCCATTGGTAGAGCATAGACTTAGATCACTGTGATATTAAATGGTTTGCTTTAAAATTTAGTTTTAATTATTCTGTCATTTATTAGGTTGTAACAGAGCAATGCTTTGGCCACTCTTTAATTGACTAGGGTGGCTACTCCATTTCTTTTGCCGGATACTTGACCACAGTAGAAGATTTGGTGGTTGTCTGATGTAAAATGTCCCATTCCAGTCCATTTAATTTCACCACTTCCTAGGATATTAATGTTTAGCCTTGTCATTTAATTCTTGATCATATCTAGTTTGCCTTGGTTCATAGTTCTATCATTGCAGGTTCCTATTCTGAATTGGTCTTTGCAGCAGTGGTCTTTCCTTTACCCTTCAGACACATCCGCAGCTGGGAGTCCTTTCGGCTTTGGCCCAACCACTTCATTAGATCTGGTGTTACTTGTACTTGCCCTCTGCTCTTCAGTAATGTGGTACCAGAGACATAACAATATGGCACAGGAAGATGAGCCCCTCAGGTCAGAAGGTGATTCTGACCTGAGGGGCTCATCTTCCTGTGCCATATTGTTATGTCTCTGGTTATGCCTGTCCTTAAAGTTTTCTTAGCAAAGATACTGGAGTGGGTTGCCAGTTGCTTCTCCAGTGGAGCGTGATTTATCTGACCTCTATGCCATCACCTGCCCATCTTGGCTAACCCTACATGGTATAGCTCACAGCTTCATCGAAGTACACAAGCCCCTTCATCACGACAAGGTAGCGATCCAGAAGGGGAAGGTAGCGATCCAGAATACATAGGGCCTCATTCTATTACGGCCACAGCCGCTGCGGGGCCGCAAGGACCGGCCGCAAGCTTTACGGCTATTCTATTCCCCTCCGGCCGGGGACTCCGGCAGGCTTGCGGCCGGCGCCTTGCTATCTCTTGCGGCAGAGGAAAGCCTTTGATCTAAAACGGCCGCAAGGAAATCGGCCGTAAGAAAAGCCTGGTTGCGATTCTATTGCTCCGGGAACCCTGTCTGCAAGGCTAAAAACGAGCCGCAGCTTACTTGCAGCAAACAGGTCCCGCTAGCACCAATTAAGCACATAAAATAGCTCAAATAAAGCCATCCTGCACTTTGAGAAGACTATAAAGTGATATTCGGTGTTAGAAAAAATAGCACATAATTACCCTATACTCAAATCCGTAAAATATTTTATTTTTAATATACGTAAAATATCCATGTAAAAAGTCCAGAGTGCTTGGAGCACCTCAGACACGCCCACGCCGCAGCAGGAAAATAAACAGTTAATTTGAACTCGGGTTTGGGCTGATGTGCAAGCTTGAGAGGGGGTTCCTTTTAATCCTCATGTCCCCCAATATAATCCCTAGCATTTACAGAGCTGTACAGTGCAGGCTTGAATTTATTTTTACGTTTAAAGATTTCAGAGCTTACGGCCGGTTTCAAGATATGCGGCCGGCCGTAAGAGGAGATCCTTGCGGGGCCGTATAATAGAATCGCGAGTTAACAGAACCCCCGCAAGGAATCGCAGCCTTGTGGCCGATAATAGAATGAGGCCCATAGTCTTTAATTAATATATATTAAGTAATATATATTAATATATCGTTTTTTTCACTTTGAAAGCACCCTTTTTGTACACTTCTGAATCCCACTATAGTAAAATATTTATATGAGCATCTATAAAAAGTATGGATTCTGGACCTTTACTTCATTTGGACAAATACATTTAGATACTGGTGAATTTTATAAAAAAATACTTCACTACCATGCGTATTTTTTTTTCTATTTTTCCATGACTGCTTACTCTATTGTCAGAGGGAGTGGTTAATACTTCCATAGAAAGAGAAATTTCCTATGTATGTTTATAATAGATAATATTTAATATATGTCGAGGGTACAGAGTAAATCTGTATAACAGGATTTATTCTTTGAAGCTTGTTTATATCAGGATGGATCTTGCTTTTGATTAACACTACTTCTAGTTTGATCAGTGGCCCTTAATTTGAGAAAACTTTTCCAATGTGGCTCTTCAGTTGAAAGGGCTGCTTACACCATCACCTCTCTATTAACATAATGTGGGGTTTGACATATTGATTTCTCACCAATTTCTGACAGGATTTATATATTTATTCATATTTAGGTAATTAAGTAGTGTTTTAATATTGATTATGCAATTATCATGTTATTGTTACTGTTTTTATGTTTATTTCCTCCACATTTGATCTGGATCTTGTTCAGTTTCTTTGGGAGAAATTTAGAAATGTAGCTTATTTACTCATGTACTGATCTAAGACTTTGTTACATATTGTTGCTGTTCCATATATTTTGCACAGAGGTATATATATTTTCTCTGCTCTCTCCTGTGAGTCCTTTGACCCAGTAGAGGGGGAGCTGCCAGTAGGAGGAGCCACTGACAGAGGTGAGAGGCAGGGAAGCTAGGATAAGGGTGGAGGGAGAGAGAAGGGGTGAAGGCAAAGGGAGAAACGGGAGAAGGAGAGAGAGGAGGAGACAAGGGTGATATGGGGAGAAGGGGAGAAGGGGAGGATATGCCTGTATATGCCAATGTGCAGTAAGTGCCAGTAAGAGCCAACGTTTCAAGCAATAATCTGTGTCCTCCTTCTATTCCTCTACATCTACACCATTGGGACCTCAAGTCCTCTCAGTCAAAGTGAAGTTAAATTCTCTGGTGTTTGATGCAATTATATTTTTTCTATTTATGTCTGTTTAGTTTTATGGTTTTGTGTCCATCAGTTCAAAATAAAATGTGAAAATTCTAGGGCTCGGAATGGATTATTTCAATTTACATTGATTCCTATGGGAAAAGCTTGTTTGGAATTCAACACGTTTGGAACTGATCCTGCCTTCCGAAACGGATTAAGGATGAGAACTGAGGTAGCACGGTATATATATATATATATATATATATATATATATATATATATTTATATTTATATTTATATATATATATATAAATATATATATATATATATATATATATATATATATATATATATATATATAAATAGTACATTTGTGTTCATATTTAAACATCTAAAACAATTTAAAATCTTGTTTCCTGCCCAGAATTCAGAGAAATACACTTATTGCACTTAAGTAGCCTATAAGCAGACGAGGCACGATTTTAGTCTATTCTGGTCATTATTGGAAACCAGTTGAGCAATTTCAGAGAGGATGAAGAAGGATCTGCTACATTCTATGAATTCTGTATTTAAATCTAATGAACTCTATAGCATTTTATGAACCTATCACATTAAATGTTTGTATTAAATTAATTAAAGGACTGAGTATTTGCTGTGTAGATTGTGACAGATATAGTATATTAATAACAATATTAATCTAATGCCAGAGAACAGCTTTAGTTGAATACGTCTGTAATTTGGGGAAAACAGGTAAATACACTTAGTAGTATCCTCATGATAATTTAGTTCTGGCTGTATTTCTCCCCCACATGTTTCTGTTTTGGCACCCAGTGTCTCGATACAACATGGCCAGGGACCTGCTCATCACCATGCCCCTGATACTAGCCAAGCTGGATATTACTGTTTAAAATTATCTTAATACAGTTCTCACTCAAATATGTATTGTTTAGGTTGAATATAATATTAATCAAATATCTGGGTCAGTACAGATTCAATAGGCCTTAACCTCAAATGTAAGTGAGAGAAAGATAGGTAAATTGAGAGAAAGAATAGAACACATTTCAAGACCATTGAGGAAATAAACCTGGATAAACTCTATTGATACTACTACACAGATTTACATAAAACATAGCTTTTAGTAAAAACATTAAAAAAAATATATGACCAGCTGTCCACATCACAATTTATCAATCAGTTCAATATATATATTTATCCAATTTTATATAGTTATACAAATACAAGTAGTAGTTTCCACAACAAAATCTCACTATATATAATATCTAGAATAACTATATTAATCACTTGATGCTTCCTTAAAGATCCAAAGTGCCAATGAGTGTCCTAATTATCATAAATACATATGTGAGTACATAACCCACCAAATAACATAAAGTGCCATGTGCTCACATTATTAAAAAATCACATTTCTCTCAGAATCATCCAGCAATACATCTCCATCTATCATTATAAAGTTCTAGTAGTCAGTAATACTAAACATTGTGACTTCTCAGTATTTTATACTAAATATCCAAAACCTATCTAAATATCCAAAAAATCATAAATGGTATGGTAGAACTGGGAACCCCCTGCTTGTTCCCTACACTAAACTCATACACTAAGAAATTTAGAAAGATAAAAAAACAAATAAAAAAAGGACTACTCTATAGTCCCTATATATTTTACTTTTGCAGAAACTTTGGAGGCCCTCCATTTACCTCTTAAAAAGAAATAAAAATAAACAAGTAAAAATAATAATAGTGACTACTCTATCTAACTCTAAAGAAAAAAAACAGATTGTTATAGATATCTATAAATTCATTATTATGGATCTAAGGCAAAGTATATACTCACACTCTAGAATTAGTTATTAAGTTAAGCATATCCAAAGATTGCAGTAATTAATGTGGATAGAACATAAAAATATATAGTGTATATCAGAGCTAGATTATAGTTATTAAAGTCATAGAAATTTACTTCCCATATTAAATAACTATAAAGGGCTTAAATAACATTGTTTTTCATTATACAATCCAAAATATGTCTCCACACATCCTAACCATATATATGTATAAAGTATTAAGAACTAACAGTATGTAAACTTTTAATCAGGGCCATTTGGTGGATTTCTGTTATTATTTTGATTTAAAAAGGAGCCAAACAACTATGTGATAATAAATGGCTTCATATGATCTCTGTCCTTCAATAAAATACATATTTTTGTATGATCAGTCATATTTTCAATATAAATGCCCAAATTTCCCAATTTCTGCCAGGGTATGCAAACTTTTGAGCACAACTGTAGATAATTTAAAAGGAATGTTGTCCAGTATGTGATCGTGCTGGTAGTGTGGCCTCGGGGTATAAGGCAATTCAGCTTTGTACCTTAAAACATGTTCACATTCCTATTCAAAAATACATTTTTATTTTTTTTTCTCTTTTCTTTTTTTTTTTTATTCAATTTCAGATACAAAAATACAAAATACATACATACACATGTAGTACAAACATGACATGTTTCAAAACTTCCTAACATTCCTACCATTAATGTTCCAAGGTCATGAAGTTGTATATGGCTTGAAAGACAAAATAAGTATTTAATTCTGGGAAATTATGTATACTAGTCCTTCTTTTACCAGTTGAGATAGGGGCCAAAAGTGTCAAACAAGCCATTATTACTCATCATATCTCTAAATGATATTTAATATTCCATCCAGCGTTGGGGCTACAGATTGGTTCCAGTGTTTCACAATAACCAATTAGTGACAAGGAAATTATAAAAAATTAAATATCTGTCGACACACGGCAAACATCTATATAAATGTGAATCAAACCCAATTACAGAATACATACAGTTTGTTTGCCTTTCCTCTTTCTTATTAACTGACAGAAATCAAACCATATTTCCTTAATTTGGTACACTCCCACCATATGTGGAATATATTGCTTTGTATACTCTATTATTCCCAACATACACCCATACAAAAAACAAAAGCAACATTTATGTAGGGAGTGATAACAGATAACAACAAGAAAACACTTTTTAACCTCTCAAGCTCACCCCCTATGGTTCGTTTTTTAAATTGAGGAATGTTTATTCCATTTTTCCCACTTCACCTTATCCTTCCCACTCCTTTTCTGGGTAATAAGGGCAAAATCTTTCTCAATTTGCCTATTCCTTGTTATTATGTTTGTGATCTCATTCCATGAAGGGATAATTCCTTCTTTCCATTTCATTGCAATCAGCCACTTGGTTACTAATAACGTATTTCGTACCACTGCTTTAGTACTAACATCCCAATGAGATGGAAATATATTAAATAAGACCAGCTCAGGGAAAGAAATTATAACCTCTTTACAAATAGCTTATAGTCTCAGGATACATGTAGCCCATATCTCCTGAATAATTGGGCAAAACCACCACATATGTGAGTGCGTTCCTTCCTGGCCACATTTCCTCCAATATTGCTTATTCTGCTCTGGTGTGATGTTGAATATTTTTACTGGATCATAGTACCATCTTTGGTACAGTTTGAAATGTACTTCTCTAAGTGAGACATTTATTAAATTCTTTTGGGTTAATTGTAAAGCATTAAACCATACGTCAGATAGATACTCAAACCCAATTCCTCTTCCCATTTAATCATTGATAAGGTTTTCCGCCTGGATTTATACTATGCAAGATTCCTCTACATCCCGCAATATTAATTTTAGCTTCAATCTTTACCAACTTTCTTTCAAAGAGGGTAGGCTCTCGGTTGGGAACTAATTTGCCCACCAATTTCCCTATCCGTAGTTTCAGTGAATTATATTGTAACCACAGACTAGAGGGTACTCCTTTTTCCCTCATTAAATTATCAAAAGGAACAAATTCATTATTTCTATAAATGTCCTTTAAGAGCTTTAGGTTCCATTGGGCCCAGTAAACATTGTCACTATAATTTAAATTATTATGAAATATTGTCAAAGGTATCATTGGCGAGGGAAACAGGACCAGGTTATATCTCATATTTAGACTAAACCAGCTCTTTAAACAAAATCTAGTATCCGGTAGACCATTACTAATGTTTTTCATATCCAATGTTTTGTTCCATATTATACTCCCCAAAATTGTCTGGGATATTAGTGTACATTCTATCTGTAAAAATTTCACCTCTGAGTTACCATTAAACAGACTCATGACATGAAAGAGTGCAGTTGCTTGAAAGTATTGTTCGAGGTTCGGGGTACCAAGACCCCCTTCCCAGTTCCTCCTATTTAAAGTCAAGTTTTTAATTCTAAAGTTACCTGATTTATTAATATATTTATCTATAATAACCTGAAATCTCTTAAGTGGTTCTTTTGGAATTTTCATAGGAATGCACCTGAAGAGATAAAGTACTTTGGGCAAAACAAACATTTTGACAGCCGCTATTCTGCCCATCCAGGACAATTTCAGCTTATGCCAAGAATCCAATACTACTTTAATATCCTTAAATACAGTATTGTAAATATTCCAAATTACATTTTGCCAACAAGGTGAAAGTTTAATACCAAGATGTGTAAAATGGTTAGACGACCAATCAAAGTCAAATTTTTCTTTAAGTTGGCCTTTTGTTATACCATCTATATTGATCATCAGCACCTTTGTCTTTCTTTGATTGATCTTATAGTAGGAAATAGAGCCATATTGTTGAATTATCTTCAGTAGGTATCCCACTGAAGTAAATGGTTCTGTTGTTGTAATAACTATATCATCTGCAAATAAGGTTATTTTTGGATTTACTTTTCCATAACAACACCCTTAATGTTGGTATCACATCTTATTTTTTCTGCTAATGGCTCCATAGCTAAAGCGAAAATAAGTGGGGACAATGGGCATCCTTGTCTAGAACCATTATGGATGCAAAAACCATCTATTTTAAACCTTGGTCCACATATAAAGGCACAGTTGTTAGAATATAATGCCATAATACTCCTAATGGCCTCATCTCCTAGACCAAATTTCTGCAACGTCATTTCTAAAAACTCCCAGTTCAGATGGTCAAAGGCCTTTTCTGCATCTATTACAAGTGCTAAAACAGGTGTCTTTTTAAATTTGCAATAATCTAAGATATCAAACAATTTCCTTGTATTATACATGCCTTGCCGTTCCTTTAGAAACCCTGATTGATCGTAACTAACTAAATCTTTCATTATCTTGCTTAGCCTTTTTGCTAATATCCCAGCATAGAGTTTAATGTCAATTTTTAAAAGCGATATTGGTCTATAATTAGAACATTTATTCCTAGGTTTTCCCTCTTTATGAATAGTTATAATTACATCTTGGAGAGATTCGGCAGGGGCTGAGCCTGATAATCTAATTTCATTAAAGCTATTCAT
The DNA here is from genome assembly GCA_027410445.1 of Discoglossus pictus. Lineage (NCBI taxonomy): Eukaryota > Metazoa > Chordata > Amphibia > Anura > Alytidae > Discoglossus > Discoglossus pictus. The sequence continues at coordinate 440,465,313 of CM050165.1, read as the reverse complement.
TAAATGCGGAATTAGTAGCTTGGAATAATTCTGGAAAAAAAGACCCGATAGCCCATCTGTACATGGGGACTTATTTGGTTTGAGTCCACCAATGACCTCTTCTACTTCTGCTAAGAAAATTTGCTCCTCTAGTTTCCCAGATTGTATAGCGGAAATTTTAGGCAATTGAACGGAGTCCAGAAATTCCGATATTATTTCTTTAGGAGGCTTAATCACCTCTCCACTGGCCTCTAAATCGTACAAATCTTTGTACTAGTCTAAAAAAATCCTTCCAATTTGTTCAGGGAGCATATGGGATTTTCCCCTCTGATCAAGCATCTCTGAGATAGTCTTAGGCCTATTATTATTTCTAAATTAGTTTGCAAAGAAGTGATTGGCCTTATTACCACAATGATAGTATTTTTGCTGGGCTATCATCAATTTTTACTTGATGAATTTCTCATTAATTTCTGAATACTCAGAATTTCTAGACAAGTATCTTTATTAGCATCCAGTTTATTTATATTAGCCTTATTTAATTGAATATATTTTTCCCTAAGGGATTTACCTCTTTCGCTTTTTTTCTTTGACGCTAATGCAATCAAGTTGCCTTCTTAAAAAGGCCTTAAGTGAGTTCCAAAATGTAAATTTAGAAATGACTGAGTCCTCATTAAATCTTATGTATTCCTCAATGCTCTTTGAGATATGGTCCCTGTCACCACTTGATTTAAATAATGACTGTTCTATTCTGAATCTTTTTGATCTTGTCTTAATCCATGGCTTATTAATATACATAGTAACACTAGTGTGATCTGAGTCTCCAATAGTGCCAATATCAACTCTTTCAACTTTATTTATGGACTCTTCATCTACCAAGCAATAATCTATCCTTGTATATGTCTCATGAAGATTAGAATAGAAAGTATAATCTCTCTCCCCAGGGTGAAAAGTCCGCCATGCATCAAACAACTTATATCTTATCAACGCATCCTGGAACCTACATGAAACCGCCATAAGTTCTCTATTTGGGATTACTATTTTCTCAGTATCCAACACCATATTCATGTCTCTAGCGACTATTAGTATTCCCTTTCTTATCCTATTTATAATCTTTAGCATTCTATTAAGGAAGCGATTTTGTTTTTGATTAGGAGCATACAAGTTAGCTATAGTATAATAAATATCTTTAATTGATTCTGCCCATATAGAATATCTCCCTTCTGGGTCAGTTTGTGTAAAGCATTCCCTCACACAATTCCTTTTACTCATTAAAATGGCAGTACCTCTAGACTTAGTCTTGTAGTTGGAAACTGCACAGGTATTGTACAAGGTGCTCAAAGCAATTATTCTTTGGCCCACCCAATGTGTCTCCTGTACACATATAATATCTGCCTTCTACGTCTGGAAAACCTTGAAATAACATTCCTTTTGTAGGGTGTATTCAACCCTCTTACATTATGGTAATAAATTTAATGGGACGGTCATAATTTAATAAAGTATCTTAAAAACATCAGTAAAGCCCAGAGAAGGCCATGTGCCCTTAGATGACCTTGAGTGTTGGAGTGGTATACATACATTACTTCGAAACCCTAATCATTTAAAACAATCATAAGAAAAGGGGCACAAATACAAAACAAATAAATATACACTAATACCCCAATCATAGAGTACATATTCCCCCTTGACGGAAAATACTTTTCTGATCCGTCATTGTTGGCATAGGAAATGGACAGCAAGAGGGCTACTGACCATACCCTCGGAGCTACGCCTTAAGCTCCACCATGCAAAAAGAAAAAAAAAACTTTTTAATCCACGTATTAGTAAGAAAATTCAAAGAGACCTTATATGCAATTATCAAAGACTATAGTGCTCTGGGAGACTATCACCCTTCTCTGAATATCCTATAAAAATGTAAAAACTAATCAAAAAATATAACTACTCATAGATTTACCCCACCTAGCTGTGCTAGGCCCATACCCAAACACCTCATCTCTCCTTCGTCTCTCAAACTTTTTGCCAATCCTCATGAGCTATGTCTCGTAGTACCTCAGAGAGAACCCAATCATGTTCAATATCTTGCTGTGATAAAAATCTCTTTGCCTCCTTTAGGGATTTAATAATACAATTCTGATACATTGTGATATATATTCTAAATGTAAAATGAAAGTACTGTAAATACTCTAGATTCCAGCAATGAACATTGGACACGCCAGTCCAAGTTATGCTCAGAGCTCTCATTTCTAACAAAAGTGTGTGCTTCTTAACCCTCCAGGCACTGCGTCATACAGTACGTCATCAATCTCTATTCTGCTCTTAACTATAAAACTTCAGAGAAGAGACTGATACCTGTCACCACAAGTTGATTCAAGATCACCTTTCTATAGTATATCCAGAAGACAGGCAGAAATGACATTTCTGTGCGTATTTATTCTTGTCTCACTACTGATAGACGCAGGTAAGAATTTTCTTTTCTAGTTTTACTGACAACTTTACTTGGACAAGCATGCAGATTGTTTTATTTATGTATAGATAGTGTCCAGAGTGAATAAGGTATGAATTCTTGTAGATAATGTATATTTGTGAATTAGCACAATTGGGTAATGAACTGGATAGGTACTCTAAGACCTCTTGAAGGGTTAATCAAGTTGCTCACTTCTGGTCTGTACCTCCCGTTATCATCTTAATAGAGGTTTGCAAATATCACTGGCCATTTATTTCCTATGTAGGATTATGATTTTTTCTTAAAAATGTTATCACAATATTAGTCAGTATGACTTCATGGGGCAAATATTGCTGCACTAAACTAAACGGCATAGAATAAATACTTTGAATATAGCTTGTTCGCAGGTTAATACCCCGTCAATAAAACATACAGAATCGTAATTTCAGTTTATTTTCGGTTTTAAGCCTTTTAAGTCAAATGACTATATAATGTAACTACTGTTACACTGAAGATACTTTTCTTTAACTGAACTCTGATTTATTTTCTTTTCTATCTTATCCAACAGCTGTATCGAATTGCTATGGTAAGTATTTGTCCCGTCATATTGATAAGAAAAGTTGTGTGCAATGTACGACCATGCCATTCAGTATATATGTGTATGAAAACAAACAACAATGCATTTGTTACCCTATGATTATATACCTAATGAAAATAAAAATGGCTAACACAGTTTGGACACTGTTACAATTATTAGTCAGAATATCTGATGAAAACTGTTGAAATATGTGCATTTTTTAAATGAGAAATCAAATAAATCTGTGTTTACATATGTAACATGCTGCTTAATTTCTGCAGCTTATAACCCCCTGTACCTCACCCAAACCCTCTATATTGTAAGTTTGCAATCTTGTAATATGTACATTTGATACAGGGCCCGAAGCAGTTTATTTAAAGGAAACAAAAATCTGTGTTTGTAAAATGCTCTTTTAAATAGATACCAATGATATACAATGTGAGGTATCTGAAAGGCTTCTAGGTCTATACAATTATATTGTGTAGCCAAACAGAGCAGTACAACATAGCATTTTTATGGCTGCTCAGAGCTTGCTCCCACTTGAAAGATGTGCACAATGTATACCAATGGTAGGACAACTAATTACATTTAATTTCCATGTTAATATTGTCAAACATTTTTTTATTAATTGGTGGTTAATTGTATGTCAGGATGTCTTTGTAAGGTTTATTGCTAAAGAGGTTTTTCTGTGTCCTTTTAACTATTATGTAAATTAGCAAATGGGACCAAAACCCATAAAAATCAGGATGCATTTAGAAGAATATTGGACCTAATGACCTTCTTTACTCTCTACAGCCGGCATACGTTATGATCCATGCAGCAATTGTGGTGGTTCCTGTTCCAGTGGAAAGGGATGTTACTGTCCAGATGAAGTTGCACCATGCCTCCCATCTACATGTACCCTCGATGCCAGTGAATGCTGCCCTCCTGGGTTTTCCTGGGACAGTATAAATTCCTGCTGCACAGGTGAGAGTTTTTACAGGGGGTATAACTTACTATTTATTATTATAATAGTATAACTTACTATTTATTATTATAATAATACATGCATTTTTACTGACTTTATATAATGTATTAGCACATTAATTTATTTTGCAATATAAAACAAATATATTAGACAACACAGAGGGCGTTGTGTCCCCTACTAGATACAGTTTACAATCTAGAGGAATATCTATGGGAGCAAACAAAAATATGGGGCATTAAACTAAAGATAAAAAGTACATCAGGCTCAATGCACTGAATGGCAGCTTGCCTTGATTCTAGCAATGAGCTGGAAGAGTTCCTCAATTTGCTCACCTTAGTGAATCTGATCTGCACATCCCATTATCAGCTTTATGGAGGATTGCAAATATCACTAGCCATTTATTTGCTATGCACTATTATGATTTGTTATTAAAAATTATATCACAATATAGCTGCACTAGATGAAACTGCATATACTTGTTATTTATACGTGCAGTAAATATGTACTTTTTATTTACTGTACTACTGTACGGTGGAGGGCTTCTATCGCTCTTTTGCCCACCATATTATAAATGATTGTTGTGGTGAACTACCTACTCATAAGGCCCACAAAACAGGCTGAGATCCTGCTCCATGCTGATGATAGCCAGTAAGCTTGAAACAGCTGTACATGGATTGGATACTCAGACTGTGTTTATTTCAACCTGGGTTTTGCATTAAAGCTGTGTAATACAGCATGCATAAGCTTAAAGGAAGCCATGTTTCATTATGGCTACGGAATGAAGAGCGAGGCATTTGTGGGCATATTTGTGTCCCAGCTCAACTTCCCAGAATGCAGTGTAATAACTGTTTTTCTAGGAACTCTGAGCTGGAAGCAGGTTTTTTAACTTGCTTTAGACATTCAAATGTGAACACAGATGTACTTTTTATTTACTATATATATATATATATTTTTTTTTTTTATAATCTATCTATATATATATACAGTAAACTCTTGATTATCCGGCACTCAAGCAACCGGCACATCCAAGCAACATTTTATTTATTTTTTTTAATACATTTTTTCCTGCTTGTTTTTTTTTTTTTTACATTAAATGACTCTGTTTAAGGTTTATATTTATCCAATAGATTCTTGATTATCCAGCACCTACGGGAATTGCCTATTGCAATTAAGTGTAGTTTCCGGATAATTGAGAGTCATAAAAAAAAGGCCTAACCAACCCTAAAACCCCTGAAACACTTCAGATATCTATTAAATAGCTACTACTAACTAAACTGAGCCATTTAGAGTTTCAAAAAACAAACAGAAAAAAAAAATAAAAAAATAAAAAAAATGTGCTTCTTGTGGCGGATAATGCCAGATAATGGAGAATTTTTAAACATGGCTTCATTTAAGCTTATGCCTAATGCATTACACAGCTTTTATGCAAAGCCAAGGATGAATTATACACAAGCTTGTTTTAGACATTCAAATTTGAACACAGATGTACTATTTATTTACTGTACTACTGTACAGTGGAGGCTTCTATCACGCTTCTGCCCACCATATATTCAATGATTGTTCTAGTTAACTATATATATATATATATAAATACATACACACTCTAAAAACATATATATATATATATATATACGTTCTATCTATCTATCTATCTATCTATCTATCTATCTATCCATCTATCTATAGATATATATCAATATATAGTCTGCTCACCCCAGCCCATGCCCCCTTGGTCCCCTCACCCCAGCCAAGGCACCCAGAACCTCTCCTGGATTCCAACCCCCTCTTTGTTACTTACCCTGATCCATGGCAGTTGATTGCAGTACCTCGTCTGCTTTTCCCAAATCGGCTCATTTTGATCATTTGGGATTCCCTGCCTCCTCAGCAAGACTTACCGTCAGGGGAGGAGCGATAGACGTACTGCAATCCACTGACATGGATTAAGGTAGGTAACCAAGAGAGGGGGTACGAGCCATATGAGGCTGAGGGGACTGAGGGGGCATGGGCTTGGGTGTGGGGACTGATGGGTCATGGACTGGGTTGGGGGGCTTGGTACACATGGTTGGGGGGAGTTCTTAGGTCCATGGGCGGAGGTACAGGTGGCTAAATAATTAATAAGACTGTACTGGGGTCCCCTCAGAGCCAGGTCCCAGGTGCATTGCACCATTTGCACCAGCAGTTACACCGTCATTGTCTATTAGCATTTCTTTAGCTGAATACTAACATCGTTTTTTCTATCTTTTTTTCAACAGTTGTACCACAATCAAAATGCTATGGTAAGTATTTGTCCCGTCATATTAATAAAAATAGTTGTGTGCAATGTACGACCATGCCATTCAGTATATATGTGTTTAATTACAAACAACAATACATTTGTTAACCTATGATTACATAACTAATATGAATAGAAATGACAAACACAGTTTGGACATAATTATTAGTCAGAATATCTGTTGACAACTGTTGAAATATGTGCATTTTTTATGAAAAATAAAATCAAATAAAATCTGTGTTTACATATGTAACATGCTGCTTCATTTCTGCAGCTTATCACCCCCTGTACCTCACCCAAACCCTCTATACTGTAAGTTTGCAATATTGTAATATGTACATTTGATACAGGGCCCGGCCATGCTGTTTGTGTACCTATCTGTCTTTGTTAGTGTTTGACACAGACAGAGATTCTGATGTCAGACAACTAAAATATAGAAAGAAACCAACATATAATACAAATAACTTAAAATGTGTATTTTCCTTATGTTTTTGAGCACATCGAGTCAATGAGAAAACTGTTTAGATAAATGAAAATTTTATTATTATTACTATAGTTTATTTATAATGCGCCAACATATTCCGTAGCGCTGCACATAAATTAAGTTCAAAGATAAATACATATTAACATATAGCAAAGGAAGGAGGGCCCTGTCTTTGAGCTAGGAATCCAATGTCCATGGTGCATTCCCAAAGTACTTGCGATAGAAACTCGCAAACTTACAATCTAAGGTATAGAGAGGGCTTAAAGAGGTAGAGAGAGGTGATAAGTGTGTTAGGGTGGAAGGTGATACGCTTCTTTAAAGAGATGCATTTTAAGTGAGGTTTTAAATGTGATGTTGGGGCATACTTCATTTCTTCATTATACAATTTTCATTATACAATAGATATTTCCCATTTTTAGGATTAAAATATGTGTTACATTAATATAACAACTTACATTAAGCAGCAAAGCAGTTTTTTTAAAAGAAAATGAAAAGCTGTGTTTGTAAAATGCTCTTTTAAATAGATACCAATGATATACAATGTGAGGTAACTGAAAGGCTTCTAAATCTATACAATTATACTGTGTAGCCAAAGAGAGCAGTACAACGTAGCATTTTTATGGCTGCTCAGAGCTTGCTCCCACTTGCAACATTTGCACAATGTATACCAATGGTAGGAAAATTATTCACATTTAATTTCCATGTTAATATTGTCAAACATTTTTTTTAAATCATTTGGTGGTTAATTGCATGTCAGAATGTAAGGTTTATTGCTAAGGAAGTTTTTCTGCGTCCCTAATCTGTGACCTAATGACCTTCTTTACTCTCTACAGAGGGCCTTCATCACCCTCGGTGCAATGATTGTGGTGGTTCCTGTTCCAGTGGAAAGGGATGTTTCTGTTATGATAATGTTACACCATGCCTCCCATATACATGTGCCATCGATGCCAGTGAATGCTGCCCGGCTGGGTTTTCCTGGGACAGTATAAATTCCTGCTGCACAGGTGAGAGTTATTACAGGGGGTATAACTTACTATGTATTATTATAATAGTATAACTTACTATTTATTATTATAATAATACATGCATTTTGAATGACTCTATACAATGTATTAGCACACTAATATATTTGCAATATAAAAAAAAATGATATTAGACAACACAGAGGGCGTTGTGTCCCCTGCTCAGTACAGTTTACAATCTAGAGGAATGTCTATGGGTGCAAACTAAAATATGGGGCATTAAATTGAAGATAAAAAGTACAGCAGATTCAACGGACTGAAGTGGGCAGTTTTCATTAAGTCTAGCAAAGAGCTAGAAGAGTTCCTCAAGTTGCTTACCATCCCAGGACTCCTTACAGTGCCAGGCGCTCCTTGCGCTGGTGGAGATGAGCGCCATAGGCGGAGCTGGAGGCTCTACGGCTCCTCACAAGCAGTTACAAACAGCCACAGAAGGAGGACTTTGAAAAAAAAAAAACACGCAATGACTAAATACAGACTTACACAAAAAAAAAATATGAGCCGCGGGACTTAGAAAAAAAAATTACGAACTCGGAAAAATACGACTTTAAAGGCCAACCCGCGCACAGCAGCAAACACTAAAAACAACACAAAATACACACACAAAAAAAATAAAAACCTTATCCACACCAAGGGGGCACACCCAGGACCTCTAGAAGTGAGCTTACAACTCAATTTAAGTCCAATTTACAGAGTTTAGACACTCGATAATCCCCTAAGCGAGAGAATAAATGGCAGCCGAAAAAAACGTAAAAGAGGCTAAACGACCCCTAAAGCCGCAAAACACTGCCAAGCACATAAGACTTTTACAAAAACCCGTATGAGGTACAACATACACTATTAGCAAGGACGCTAAATCATCCACACCCGCGTACCACATACACAATCGCCACCATTTTACAACACTAACTTACAGAATACGGAACTACACAGCTGCACTAACGGTTTCCTCAGCCTAATTTAAACTACATACTGCACACATTGCTGACACTTACACCTCGGCTCAACAACACTGCAAATTTACATTGTATGCTGCAGGTACATCAAAACAGATTGTTAGCTCTTCAGTACATTGCTTGCTGCATATATTAAGTACAAATAGGTAAAGTATATTCATTTATCATTTCATTAATTAATTAATTATCATAAAAATAACAGTTTACAGAAAACAAAAAAACATAGTATCCCAATAAACAACAACAACAGACCTCACAAGGAACCCCAATGGTGCTCATAGGACACAAAGTACACCAGGGGAGAGGATTGCAATAAGAGCCAAAGGTAGATCAGAGCGGCCCTTACAATAAGCGCAAAAGATTAGATCAGAAGCCTCTGATAACAGAAAATACCCCAACCAAGAGGCTCACAATGAGCGCCAAAGGTGCTCATTGCGAGCCACTCGATGAGCACCAAAGGCGCTCAGCGCAAGGCACGCAATGACCACAGAAAGATCTCAGAAGACCAAAACACTTAATCCCTGTGGCAAACAGCATTACCTGGCTTACAATTTTATTGCCGTCATTTTTTGACTGGCAAGTCGCTAGTATATACAGTATATAAATATATATATATATATATATATATATATATATATATATATACTGTTATACACACACTATATATATATATATATATATGTATATTTATATATATATATATATAATCATGTGAACCCCTGAAATTTGAAATTGTGGAAGGGTCCCCTTCCCCACATATCTATATAAACCCCACTCACCTGACTCCAATCAAGCATGCCGCAAGTCAACCCATCCACCTCTCCCCTCTTTAACAACACTCCTTACTATCCCTTTCGCCACTTCTCAGGCCAAAATGACGTAGTTTCGGCCACACACTAGCTACCAGGGTAGAGGGTCCCAATTACAAAAGTATATATATATATATATATATATATATATATATATATATATACCTTTCCTCTCCGTTATGCACATCTTTCCTCCACAGTGCCAACTGCATCAAGGCATTTTGTAGTGCCTGGATGACCACTTGTGGATTCGTATTTTCTTCACAACAAGCATCCAGCTACAGCAGATAACCTTGGGAAGAAATCTTTACGCCTGTACAATTCTCGTCATTTTGGCAACAATGGGATTTTCTCACCTGACTCCAATCAAGCATGCCGCAAGTCAACCCATCCACCTCTCCCCTCTTTAACAACACTCCTTACTATCCCTTTCGCCACTTCTCAGGCCAAAATGACGTAGTTTCGGCCACACACTAGCTACCAGGGTAGAGGGTCCCAATTACAAAAGTATATATATATATATATATATATATATATATATATATATATATATATATACCTTTCCTCTCCGTTATGCACACCTTTCCTCCACAGTGCCAACTGCATCAAGGCATTTTGTAGTGCTTGGATGACCACTTGTGGATTCGTATTTTCTTCACAACAAGCATCCAGCTACAGCAGATAACCTTGGGAAGAAATCTTTACGCCTGTACAATTCTCGTCATTTTGGCAACAATGGGATTTTCTCATATCTCCTAAAGCTGCCACTCTTACAGCCATCACATGCTCTATTGCTCTCTTCTCTGGGTTGCTAGGAATATCGCCAACACGTCTCATTACTATTTCTTTGTATGCTGCCTACTTCTCCGTGCCGTTTATCATCATTGCCCAAATATCGCAGGTAGGGCACTGGCCCGCCCGTCTCTCGGAGTGCCCTCCCCCAGGGACCCTTGATAAGTACTCCTTGTACTTCCGTATGAGAATGCATTTCTTCATACAGTCCCTTCCCTGATGGTAAATTACAGACAATATAGGCACGGCTGGATTAGGCAAACTAGGCAGCCGCCTATGGGTGCTTACCTGGGAGGGGAGCCACTTTTAAAAAAAAATTGTTTCTGGCAAAAAAACAAAATGAAATGCTTTAGTTGATAGATTGGCTACTAGGGATAACCACCTAGAACAAGAGAGTTACACACACATAAAAGGCAAAAATGGGTTTGTGCATACCTTGAGTACTCACTCACATGGTTTCTCCTCCACTTCTCTGCCTAGGGGCTCCCATGGGGCTGATCCAGCCCTGAATATAGGTTTCTGTTACCTTGTCTTTCACCTGGTTCATCTTTTCCTTCAGATCCTTCATCTCTCTCGCGGGTCTGAATTATCCTCTTTATAACATTAATGTGAGGTTTGAAGTTTACCATTTCACTCCCTAGCTTGAATTCTTTCTGCAAGTTCATGGCTAGATTGTGTGTATTCGTCTATTCCAAGTCACTCCGGGAGTATTTATGCCTCAGCTGCAGTCTGGGAGCCTGGGACTGGAGCTTCCACAAGTCTGCCTCTTTACGCTTTGCTTTCTTTTGCTCCTTTAGACCTTCTGTTAAACGTACTTTCTTTTCCAGAAGTTTATCCGCAGCTTTCTCAACCCTTCTTCTGGCTTTCTAATGCTTTAGCATCAGTCTTGCCTTGCTTTTGCCCTTCACCCCTTGTTCTACACGCACCATCTTCTGCTGAACCCTGCTGATGGCCTTCTCCATCTTATGAGTTTTGACGTCTGTCTCTCTCCCAAACTCTTTCACATCACTCGGTAACTCCTTTAGTACAACCAAATGGGGGTTAGTATCAGACTCCATTAGCAGCTGACGCCCTGCTATTGCTCGGTGTAACTCTTGGAAAAACACTGTGAAATCTTAAGCATGTCTGGCTCCCTTTCGCAACACTTTCTGTAGAGTCTACAATTTTCCCTCTTTAGATCGATCAACATCACTTTCATTACCTTGTTATCATTAACTTAACTATGGAATAGTGACTTGGATGTTTTTTCTTCCCACTCTCCTTCACAGCTTACTTAATTGCTCTGGTTTGTAAGGATAGATAACCTGGCTCTCTCTCTTCCAGGTGCTCCAATTGTCTGGCTGATAATTCTCACCAAGCTGTATCAGCTTCATATGGCTTTCTTGCTGCTGTTCTGGTACAGGGTCTTTTGTAGACTCCACAACCATGTCCTCTCTCAGGGCTTCTTCTAGCTCTTGGACTTGCACCTCATTTTTCTAACTGTTAACAGCAGGTATGCTCAGTTCCACTGTGCTTTCAATCCTTCCAGGTCTATGACTCCCTATCTCTGTCAGAAAGGAGCTCTCAGATGTTTGGTTTTGCTGGAATGTCTCCAGCTGTTCAGCAACTTCAAACTGACTGTCAACAGATAGACTAGGAAACATCTCAGTATCCTCTCAAATTTTGAATTCCTAAAAAACAGTTTTGATTTCAGCATCCTCCACTTTCACCAATGTTACTTCCTCTTTTAACAACTTCTCTTTCTCTTTTTTCTGCATTTCTACTTTCCTCCAAGGCTTCCAGCTTTTTATTTTTCTTAGCTTCCTTCAGCTGTAGTTTCTCCTTATTAGCTTGTTGCAAATCCAGTTCACTCAGCTTGCACTGGATCTCTTGCTGCATATTTGTCCAAGGAATCTCCTCTGACCTTTCCATCAGATGCTCCCAGAATACCTCTGGCTGCACCACCATTTTTTCTTCACCCTTCTGTCTCTCTTGTACAAGTTCCTGCTGTATGCTTTGCACATGAGCTTCCTGTAGACATTGCTCTATATTCATTGCAGCATCTTGTGTACACAGATCCTGAAGGTCAGTGTTAGTTTCTTCTGGACATGCATCAGTCAACTGTATCTCCATATCAGATGGATTGGTCGTCCTCTGCTTCTGTAAAATATGTATTAGCAACTTCTCCTCTATCAGGTCTGTTTTACTCTCTATTTCTAGAAGGTAGGAGTGTAGATCATCTATCTGGCTGGGCATAATATTTTTTTTCCTGTTCCCAGGATACACTCCTCTTTTAATGTGCTTGCTATCCTCTTTTGTTCGTCTCACAATTTTTTTGTTTGCTCCTCAGACTTCTCTTGTGCCTCCCTATTAGAGAGATCGCTAATGCTCTGGCATAAATGATTAGGGAGGAAGTCTCACTTGTTTTGCGGAAAATTCTGCATAAGTTTCTCTTTCGGCTTATACATGGGAGTAATCTGTTCCAAAATAGACATTTGTATCTTCTTTCTATTGGACACTCTGTTGTCCTCAAGCACAGGCTTCCTTCTCCATTCAGGAATATAATCTGTCATCATCTGGATAACCTTCATTTTAGTAGCATCTTGCCTGTCTTCCTTTGCAGGCTTTTGCAGTCCCTCTGGGATAGAGTACATCTGTACTTCTTGCTTTACGGGTTTCCCGTCTTGCCTCTCCTTATCCATAGCACTTTGTTTTATTGCCAACTGAGACAAAGAGCTCTCGGGATACTTTACATTTCTTTTAGGACACATCTCCATATTCTCCTTCTCATGTCCTCTCAGGGATGGTGGTTCGTCTTTCACCATCACAATCTTTAGTCTCTTTTCTTCCTTAACTTTCCCTTTTGTAAGGTTTCCAGTTTCTTCATCCGATAAGGGCATTCTTCAATTGATCTCTCCTTTCTCTGGGTTAGAGATCTTTGTCAGTCACTTCCTTTCTCTAATATTCTCCACCTCAGGAGTATCCACCAAGGACAAGTGGCTGTCCAGGTTTCTTATGGAGGCACCCTCATTGCGCTTACCCATAAGGTCTCTGCATCGGTTTGGATTCAGATCTTCACCAATGACTTGATCAGCATGCGTCTTACTGAGGCTGGTTTTGCTCTCAGTCAGTGACAACACTTTGTCCTTTTCTCCTCGACCTTTGCTCACAACTTTAGTTGCTTTTATATCATCAGCAATTTGCTCCGGGGGCTTTAGCTACGCCAGCATTCTCTTTTTTCATTTCAGCGATCTGGTGTACCATCTCAGCAGCCTTGTGCACCATCTCAGCGGTCTCAGCAGTCACTTTTGCTCCCTCTTCAGTCTCACTTGCTTTCTCTGTAGTTCACTTGCGGCTCCTGCAGTCTCATTCGTGTCTCCTGCAGTCTAATTTGCGGCTCATAGAGTCTCATTCACGGCACTGAACCCGGTGGCTTTTTGCACTCTCTTTGCTATCCACCAGATCTCTAACTTCTGATTTCCTTCTTCATCAGGTTTGGTTTGCCTTCCCTTAACAGGGAAACTGCATTTTAAACTTAGGTAGAAAAGCATGTTCCTTGGGTAGAGATAAGCCTATCTGTCAAAAAAATTCCAGGAGTTCAATCTCTGTACTGCAAAACACCATATATTCTCTGAGCTTCTCCACATATCTAAGGACCCAGAACATTCCTTGTAAGGCCAACCTTCCCTACTGGCTATTCGCTGAAAATTCAGGAGGTATGCTACAACATCATCCTCTCTTGTCATCTTCTTAAAAATAATAATAATTAATGCTTCCCCTAGATATTGAAGCCAAAGTGTTATTTCCAGAACTCGGTTGCAGCTATTTACAACTACATTTTCTTTGCTTCCGCCATTTCTCAGTGGCAAATTTCATACGACTTACTTACTGTCTCATTCCACAGCTTATCCCAGCTCTCAGGATCTAGCAGCAGCAGTGATGTGTAAGGATCTCTATCTCAGCCCAGACTGACCCACATCAGGAGCCAAACCCATCTCTCCTTTCAGGCTTTAAAGTGCTGCTTCACTTGCTAATTAGATCTCTTCCAGGAGTTTAACTCTGTCACTCCTGTCAAGAACTCTACAAGGCTTTGTTTCTTGCACCATCCTCTGAGGGGCGATCTATAACACACCCTCCCCCTCAGGCAGGGGAGGAGCAGAAGAGGTACTGCAATCAACTACCATGGATCAGAGTAAGAATCCATGAGTGTGGTTGGGGTCCAGGTGAGGCTGAGGGGACCGAGAGGGCATGTGCTGGGGTGAGGGGACCAAGGGGACATGGACTGGGGTTGGGGGGACCTGTTCTGCGGGTGGGGTGGGGGGGCAGATGTCAAAATAATTAATACAATTGCTACACTGGGGCCCCCTCAGGGTGCATTGCACCGTTTGCACCAGCGGTTACAATGCCACTGTCTTTTAGCATTTCTTTAGCTGAATACTAATTTTTTTTCTATCTTTTCCAACAGATGTATCACAATCAAATTGCTATAGTAAGTAATCGTCCCGTCATATTGATAAGAATAGTTGTGTGCAATGTACGTCCATACCATTCAGTATATATGTGTATAATTACAAACAACAATACATTTATTAACCTATTATTATATAACTAATGTAAATAAATACAACAAACACAGTTTGGACACTGTTACAATTATTAGTCAGAAAATCTGATGAAAACTATTGAAATATGTGCCTTTTTTTAATGAGAAATCAAATAAAGTTGTATTTACATATAACATGCTGCTTAATTTCTGCAGCTTATCACCCCCTGTACCTCACCCAAACCCTCTATACTGTAAGTTTTCAATCTTGTTCTATGTACATTTGATACAGGGCCCGAGGCACATGCTGTATGTGTACCTATCTGTCTTTGTTAGTGTTTGACACAGACAGGGATTCTGATGTCAGACAAATAAAATATAGAAAAAAAAAAAGAAATAATACAAATAACTTAAAACATTTAATTTTCTTTAAGTTTTTAAGCAAACTGAGTCAAGAAGAAAACTGTTCAGATAAATTATCATTTTGGAGGAAACTTAATTTCTTCATTATACAGTTTTCATTATACAATAGATATTTCCCATTTCTAGGATTAAGATATGTGTTACATGAATATAACAACTGTCCTGAATAGTTAAGCCACAAAGTAGTTTATTAAAAGGAAATGAAAAGCTGTGTTTGTAAAATGCTCCTTTAAATACCAGAGATATACAATGTGAGGTATCTGAAAGGCTTCTAGGTCTATACAATTATGTAGCCAAACAGAGCAGTACAACGAAGCATTTTTATGGCTGCTCAGAGCTTGCTCCCACTTGCAAGATGTGCACAATGTATACCAATGGTAGGACAACTATTTACATTTAATTTCCATGTTAATATTATTAAACATTTATTTTTTAAGTCAGTTGGTGGTTAATTGTATGTCAGAATGTCTATGTGTCCCTTTAACTATTATGTAATTTAGCAAATGGGACCTAAACCCATAAAAATCAGGATGCAGTTAGAAGAATATTGGACCTAATGACCTTCTTCACGTTACCTTACATGCAAATTTTGTGGTAGTTCCTGTACCAGTGGAAATGGATGTTACTGTTCTGATAATGTTACACCATGCCTCCCAACTACATGTACCTTCGATCCCAGTGAATGCTGCCCGGCTGGGTTTTCCTGGGACAGTATAAATTCCTGCTGCACAGGTGAGAGTTATTACAGGGGGTATAACTTACTACTTATTATTATAATAGTATAACTTACTATTTATTATTATAATAATAAATGCATTTTAACTGACTCTATACAATGCATGAGCACATTCATTTATTTTGCAATATAAAATATTTATATTAGACAACACAGAGGGCGTTGTGTCCCCTGCTCAGTACAGTTTACAATCTGGAGGAAGCAAACGAAAATATGGGGCATTAAACTAAAGATAAACAGCACAGCAGGTTCAATGCACTGAATGGGCAGCTTGCCTTGATTCTAGCAATGAGCTGGAAGAGTTCCTCAAGTTGCTCACCTTTGTGAATCCTATCTGCACATCCCATTATCATCTTTATCTTTATTTCCTATGCACTATAATGATTTTTTTTATAAGAAAATTATATCACAATATTACTGAGTATGAATTCATGGGGTAAATATAGCTGCACTAAATTAAACTGCATAGAATAAATACTTTGAATCCAGCTCAGTCGCAGTGCAATAATCTGTCAGTAAAACATTCAGAAGTGTAATTTCAGTTTATTTTTGGTTTTAAGCCTTTTAAGTCAAATGACTAATTAGTGTTAACCTGAACAATCTGTTAGTATTCCTTTAGCTGAATACTAATTTATATATTTTTCTATCTTATCCAACAGTTTTACCACAAGCAAAGTGCTATGGTAAGTATGTGTCCGTCATACTGGTAAAGATAGTTGTGTGCAATGTACGACCCGACCATTCAGTATATATGTGTATAAATACAAAGAACGATATGATTGTTTTTTTCGTTAGTATAACATGTTGCTTGTATGTGTAATGTTTAAATGTTATTGTGTGTGGTACTGCGATTGTAATATTGAGTGATCAGTAGCCAAACAAAATGGAGGCCATAGCATTAAGCTAGTCTGAACTGGTTCCAATTCATGTCCTTTGTCTAGAGCTGCTTGTGTCCAGTTAGGGTAACACAGACCAGTCCCCGGAAGAGGGCAGCCCCTTTATGTGATATTACCTCGGTCTCCATGGACACAGGACTATTCTGATTGGGCTATGCTAATTCAAGCAGTACAGCTACCCAGCTGATTGGTGTTTGTGCATCCAAGTGGGGAATTCAAACTTGTTTCACTCCCCAAATCATGTTAATGTTGTTTGTGCTTTGTTTCTGATTTTCTGATATGTTCAGTTGGCGTTTGAGAAGCCAGTAAGGCAGCCTGCTGTGTACTAAATAACAGTACAGGTGTGGTTATTATATTCTAAGGAAAAGGGATTTGATGGTGCCTAAAATTATACTCTGATCTGAATTATTAGCTGGGTGCTGCGATTGAACACAAATGCACAACCTAAAAGCAGAAAAGTGAGGTACGTGTGGCCCCTCAAATCTTTGGGTCGTTATACTTTGATTACACAACTAATGTAAATAAATATGACAAATAGTTTGAACACTGTTACATTAGAATGTTACGTCAGAATATCTGTTGAAACAACATAATAAGAGTGCTGGCGTAGATGTCAGCTTTTTGGGGGTAAACTTTAAATAAATAAACTTATAAAAAATAAAATAAGATTAAAGGGCCACGATTTGGACCACATCACTGTAAAAATCTCCTAAAGCATGTTGAAATACTTTTTGAATCTTTAAAATATGTTTATTTTGAATAAAAAAATCAATAAAATCTGACAGACTGCCCACATGCTGCTTCATTCATGCAACCAATCAGGTTGCAGGAGTGTCCCCCCCCATTCAAGACAATTGTAAGGTTTTTGTCACTTCGCTTATGTCTCACGTTTGAAGGGAACAGGTTCTATTTTTTCCTTATGAGCAGAAAGTTCTCTTGCATCACTGTAAATTGAGCAATACACTCCTAATGCTCAATGTCAGTATCACCTCTATGTCAGTCACTTCACTGGCTTTCCATAACCTCCAGAATAATATTTTAAATCATGACCCTGACGTATAAAGACCTTAATAATAATGCACCCCCTTATATCTCTGCTATTGTCTCAAAATACTCCCCAACCCTACCTCTCCATTCTGCTAATGACCTTCTTCTTTCCTCCTCTTTTATCACCTCCTCTCATTCCCTCCTTCAGAACTTTTCTTGTGTTGCCGTGTTCTTTTGAACTCCTTACCTCACACCACTAGAGTTTCCTCCTGTCTCAAGTCCTTCAAAACCACACTAACAACACATCAGTTTAATGAAACTTATCACCTTCATCCTTAATATGCCCAAGGTACTCTATATGCAGGATTCCAAGCTCATAGACAGGGTTCTCTTTTCGTTTCATTTGGATTGAATTGTTGTTACCTTGTGCTCATCCTGTATAAGGATCTGGAGAATATGTTGGAGGATTGTACATATAATAATAATAATAATAATAATAATAATAATAATAATAATAATAGTCTATCTATCTATCTATCTATCTATCTATCTATCTATCATCTATCTATTGTATATTTGTCTGTCTAGTAATAGATATAAAGCATAAATAATAATAGTTACTTTGATCACTTTGTATGAAAAAGATACTCTTTTGTCTGCTAGTGCTGCTTTTTACAGTATTGCTATACTCCTCACAAGTCACTGCCACCCATCCATTCTTCATACTGCATGTAAAACATTAGCTGCGGTCTCTTACATTATATTCTCTTAGCATTTCTCAGCTAACCTGCTATATACATTCCTATTGCAATGATGGTGACATTGATTTACCTATAAACCATAAGTCAATGCATATTTACTGAATATATTCCCCAATAGCCACTTGCCCGTCAAAAATGACGGGGCAATAAAAAAGTGTTGAAATGCTGTTTTTCACACAATTTGAGTGTACTGTGTGCCTCAACTATATAGACACCTATAGCACACTAATGGATCTATGTAATAACACTATAAGTGCCATGAGGGTAATCCAGGACCCTCACGACACCAAGTGTAAGCACTACACCATCTTAACCCAGTCTCTTATGGGTGTCTATATAACCCTCATAAGCCTCTATTTAACCCCATTAATCCCATAAGGGTAACTAAAGACCCTCATGGGACAGTTAGAAGACGAACATTACCCCATAAGTGCTATGAGGGTTCTCCAGGACCCTCATGACACTAAGTACAAACATTACACTGCACTTTACTCCCCCCCATAGACCATTAAATCTAAACTACCCCCTGTACACTAACCTATTAACACCTACACCACCTACCTACTCACTAATATCCCCCACCTTACTAATTAAGAAAATAATAAAACCTAAGTCACAGAAAATAAAAAAGCCTAAGTCACAGAAAATAAAAAAACCTAAGTCCCAAAAAATAAAAAATCAACATTACAGAAAATAAAAAACCTACATTACAACCCCCCACATTACAGAAAATAAAAAAAATACACACCTGAAAAGGAAATACATACAAAATATACACATTACAATACAATACAAATCAAATCAAATACAATAACCCCTATCTAAAATACATGAAATCCTATCTAAAATACATACATACCCCCTATTTAAAATACATGAAATCCTATCTAACATACAAACATGCCAACTATCTAAAACACATTAAATTCTATCTAACATACATACATACCTCACTATCTAAAATACAATAAATCCTATCTAAAATACATACATACCCCCTATCTATCGAAAATACATCCCCCTATCTAACATACAATAAATCCTATCTACATGTGATATCCCATTCAATGTATTCCTTGTTGCACCTGCACATGTATTATTACATTTTGCTGATGGTTATTACTCCTTTTGCAAGCACCGCATGTGCTACCTATGAAAGTGGGTGAAGAGATAGAGAAAGTTGTGCGGCTCCCCACAAACACTGCAATTAGAAAGTCTTAGTAAATACTGTGAAGGTAGATATCACAGACAATGAGAGACACGAAACAAGCATATACAGTATAGGTATGGATATGTAACGACACACAGACAGAAGACGATATAAACAAAGACAAGCTTTATGTAGGTGTTGCTATCTGCCTTTGTTACTGTTTGATACAGACAGAGATCCTGATGGAAAGAAGGTCAGACAACAAAAAAATAGAAAAAAAAAAATCAACACACAAATAACTTAAAATGTATCATTTTCTTTAAGTTTTTTTGAGCAAATTGGTTTAATAAGAAAATAATTTATCATGTACGGGCACACGTTTTGCATTATACAGATATTTTCTTTTAATCAATTGATGGCTAATTGCATGTGAGAAACTCTTTTGTAAGATTTATTGCTAAGGAAGCTTTTCTGTGTCCCTCAAAGTATTTTGGAAATTGGCAAAAGGGGCCTAAACCCATGAAAATCAGGATGCATTTAAAGGAATATTGGACATGATTAACTTTTTTATTCTGTACAGAGGGATCTGATTACCGTCACTGCTCCACGTGTGGTTATTCCTGTTCCAGTGGCAAGGGATGTCGGTGTCCCTATAGTGATGCAATATGCCTTCCAAATAAATGTCCCATCGATGCCAGTGAATGCTGCCCTGCCGGTTATTCCTGGGACAGTATAAATTCCTGCTGCACAGGTGAGTTATTACAGGGGGTATAACTTACTATTTATCATTATAATAATACAAGCATTTTACCTGGCTCAAAACAATGTGTTAGCAAATTAATTTATAATCAAAATAATTATATTGGACAGACACAAAGGGCGTTGTGCCCAGCTCATTACAGTTTACAGACTAGAGGAATGTCTATGAGAGCAAAGGGAAATCTGGGGCATTAGACTAAAGATAAACAGTACAGCAGGCCCAATGGACCGAAGTGGGCAGTTTGCCTTGATTGAGGGGCTTGGGCCAGTTGTGCCTCATACCAGCTTGTATTATATTTTATTTTTTGGTGGTGTTTTTTATTGATATGCTTTTTTCCTTGAATGTTATATTAACATGCTGCTACTTAATTATGATATTTATTAATGGTGATAGATTTGGTTGTTTGATAATCTGTATATATATGCATTGTTTGTTATTCTTGTTTAATATATTTACATTTTTTGTATAAAAGTGACCTATGACATATCACAGTGCAGGAGATCAGAGTAGAATTTTTCACTGTATCTTAGGGGGTAATTGGTGGACCCCAAGTGCTGTCACATTAGAGTAGGGTGTCAACCCCTCTTGATACAATAGTGTAGTTTGATTGATTATAGAGAGCAAGTGACTGGTTCCAAGTGCCACCATACCAGACTGCAGTATGGTAGGATCATTGGTCACCTATTTATTAATATTATATATGTTTAATTAGTTATCTATTTTCTCTTCAAGCACTTTCTATCAGAGATTCATGGTGTAGATTGTTAAATTTTAAATACCCTGGTATATGCATGTTTCTATGAACAAGGATTATTTATTCACTGTTCATGAGATTATTAATAGAATGCATATTGTAGATATCTTTATCGTTATTTAGTATTTGCACTTGCCCTTTCCATTAAAGATATACTGTGCCAATTCATATTTGTGTGCAGGGATTGATATATCCTTTTGGTATATGCACAAGAGACATATTCATTATATACGCTGTTTTGAAGGTTACTAATAGAAATTATATACTTTTTGTTTTTATTTAGCATTTGCAGGTGCACTTTTTGTATTTATGTTATTATATATTGCTGTATTTATATAGGAGTCAATATATGTAAGAGAACTGTCAGCCATCTTTATGTACCAATTATAATTGATGACCTTATCTTGTGGGACACTTCATTTTGTTTTAATATTTTAAGTGTATTAATAAAAAGCTGTTTTTATTATACTTTTTCTGATTTGATTTTCCCATTTCTCACTGATCCTTTATGATAGGATTTTATGGTGGTTTAATCAGGTGTCTACCTCTTTAAATATGTAGGCCCTCATTCAATTGCAATTTGGCCAATTGAATAGGGGTCTAAATAAGCACATAACATATATTTTTTAAAGAAGTTTTTAGTTAGTAAGCATCTATTCAAAAGCAAGGTTTTCACAAACTAAAAACTTCTTTAAAAAAATATGCTATGTGCTAAAATAGAGCCCTATTCAATTGGCCAAATTGCAAATGAATGAGGGCCGTAGTGTTTATGTGCACTTACCACTAGTATGATTAACTAGATAAATATATGTACTGGATTGGTCTTAATAATATATTACAATAATATTGTTTGAAGATGTATCAATCTATATGTAATCTCATCCTTCATTTTTTCTTATGCTTTTTTCCTCTATTCATCAGTGCCTGTTATAGGAAGTCCTGACTGCACCCCACCATGTTTAAGTGATGAGATCTGTGAAAAGGATGCTACCAGTGCAACGTGTGTGTGTGATCCCAGTGTGTATAAGAACATGAGTAAGTACATTTCCCAGCACAGAGATAACTCTTATACCTGTGCTACAATATATAGGACCACTGAAGTCTGAAATATAATGTGAGTATGATCATTAAACAGCGTTGTAAAGTATTTTCTTGTAATAATATATTACTAAAATAAATGAAATACTATTTACTCATTATTATTATTATTATATTTTCCACTATGTGTGCAGCCATTTTATTATTCACATGTCCTTCCTTTATAGCTCCTTCCTAATGCTTGAGTTAATATGCAACATTGGACCACTTCCATGTATTTAATTAGATCACGCAATGTCAATGGTGACATCACATGGGCGTGTGACATACACAAGCAAAGCATGTGTAGGCCTGTGGCGTGCAGTGGCCACTAAGTGGCGAGCCAAGACTTTGTTCAAGTTGTTAGGGTTATGCTTAGAGTTAAGGTTCATGGTTAGGGTAGTGGTAGATGAAAAGATTTACATAGTAAAGTAATGCACGCTACTGTTTTACTGTGCAAAGCTTATCATCTGCCACTACCCTGAACCCTAAACTCTAAGCAGTATTCTCTGGAGAAAATATTAATAACCTAGGGCCTTATTCTAATTGGACGGGCTTGCATAACGAGTTAAAGGCTTGGAGGTCATTCAATCCTGTAGGACCGCAATGGTCTTACTTTCAAATCGTAGCACTTTATAGGCAAATAAAAAAGCCGTCCTGTACTTTTATTAAAATATTAGGTGATGTCAGGTCTTAGAAATAACAGCACAACATTCACAAACTCTCACATCAGCATAAATAACTACTTTATTGCATGTTACATCTCCGTCATGAAATCCTACGGGCTTCAACCTCTAAGCCCGGAGGTTGGATCCAAAGGTCCTAGGGGATTAGAGGTTGGAGCCCAAAGGACTTTATGATGAAAATTTAACCTAAAATAAAAAAAAAAATTTTGCTGACTTGAGAGTAGGGGAATGTTGTGCTATTAATGCTAAGACGTAACATCACTTTCACTTCTAATAAAAGTACAGTATTGCTTTTGCATTTGCTTAATTAGTGCTACGTTCTGTAAATAAGCGCGTTGTGACACCTCTTTGGTGTAAGTAAGCTGCGGTTCGTTTTTAGCGATTTACAGGCTTGTTGGAAGGGTGATTGTAGCATTTGAATAGCAAATTGGGATTTCTTGCAGCCGCAACTCTCGCGGCCGCGCAAGATCAAAGGCTTTGACTTCTTAGAGCAAATTGCACAAAGTCCTGGCGTTCCACCTTCGTGCCACCTAGTGGCCACTGCACGTCACTGCTGGCGGAGAAGAAAGAGAACATATCCCAAGAGAGGATTGTGAATAATAAAATAATTATTTTATGTATTGTAAACTTCTATATATGCATTTCAAGTGAAGGCTTTGTTTTGGAAAATGACACTTTTTGAAGTATAACTATGGAACTTGCCAAGTTCGATTTCACTACTTCATGTCTGATATGTGCAGCTCTCCTGAGTAACCAATAAATGCCACCACACTACAGATCAGTATCAGTATCTCATAGAACAATATTAAATGGCAAACATTATCATCAATTATGACGCAGCAAAAGGCAAAGTAGACAAGGTCCACAGTTTCTGCACACATATAGTTTCTCTTTGTATGCTGTGTTGTGTTAAAGCAACTTGTGTTATGGAACCTCCCATGTAATCTCTCTATACCATATACATTGTGTGTCTTTTTATTACAGCAATTAAAGACCTGAAACCAACAGTAACTTGTGATGGTAGCACTACGACTGTCTCTGTCAGTAAGTGTCTCCTTGACTACCTTCATTATGACTACACCACCATCCGGCTGAAGAATGACCCTAACAAAACCTGTAGTGACAATTATACTCTCAACAATCAGGGTGTTCAGTCTCTTCTGGTCAAAGCAACCTGTGGAAACAGGGTGACGGTAAGATACACAATGCTTTAGGCTTGCTCTTTGTGCTGGTCTGCTCTCCTGCCATATTGTGCAAATAAGACCATGCTTGTGCCAGTTGTAGTTCATTAAACTGGTTTTATGTATAAGTCATGAACTGATAATATGCATAATATATTTCCTATCACTAGGTGTAACATTTTAAGCCTCATTAGTGGAAGTACTAATCACTGATTATATGGGGAAACAGGTATCCTATCCCCTTCCGATAAATAGGTGTATTCAGAACGGCTTTTTCTTTATTTATTATACTGGGATATAAATGAATAAGTATTATTCAAATTATGCAATAAAACGTGCTAGTTTTGTCCTCTCAAAACTGGATCTTTTCTGTTGTTTCTCTGCCAACAGTGGCAGGCAGCGCCTAGTAAGTGGCGCCAAGTTTGACTTTTCGAGACTTACTTAATTTTTTTTGTAGGGTTAGGATTAGATTTACAGATTATATTTAGGGATTAGGCATTAGGGTTAGGGTTAGGGTAGTGTGCATGCCACTATTTTGCTACGTAAAGCTTATCATCTGCCACTACCCTAAGCCTAAACTCTAACATTAACCCTGAACTCTAACATTAACCCTAAACTCTAACATTAACCCCTAAATCAAACCCTCACTCTAAGAACAAATTGAACAAAGCCTCAACGAGCACTCCACTGCTGGCGGGGATAAAAAAGGAAATTTCTTAACTGCAAAATAACTTAGAGAGCACTTTTAATGATTTAATAAATAAAAACCACCACTTTTACTAATAGGATTTCAAATAAATGTAGTATTCAATTTTAGTAGGAGAGAAGAGTCAATTCAAATGTTTATTATAATTGTGCGTTTTACGAGTCTAGCCCTGACATAAACTGCTGTTTTATATTATGTTTGTAAAAAAAATATTTGACCTTAATTTGATCTTCAAGTGATAACACCATAACTATATTTATATAAGTAACTTGACCCGTCAAAAATGACAGGAATAAAATTGTAAGGCTGGCAATGCTGTTAGCCACACAATGCGATGATATGGGCCCTCTGAGCCCCTTCATGGCTCATCTCAAACCCTGCACTGAGCGCCTTTGGCGCTAATATAGTGGCTAGGAACGCGCGTCTTTGGCGCTCATTGCAAAACCTCTTTTCTGTGTACTACCGTGGGTTACGAGTTATTGCCTTGGGTTGTGTTAAGTTTTAGTGCTTAGGGCTCGTATTTACTTCCTTCAGCCTCATTTTCGTCTTGCTTACGTTTTTTGGCTTCCATTTTTTTTCTCACTTCGCCGATTTTCGATTCTGAAAAAAGTGTTCCTCAAATTAACTAATTATCACTCACAGGCTCCCTGGCTCTCCTCCTGTGCTGTGTGTGAATGTGTAAGTTAATTGGAGGCATATTTGTGTGTTTTTGCAGGTCTGTTCAGTTCGGTGGTTCGGCCGTTAAAGTCTTATTTTTGCGAGCCCTGCAGTCCATCTACGTGCTTTCCTTCGGTGCTCATTGCAGCTAAGTCCCACGTGTTTTAACAGCTCGCCTCACTTTGCGAGGCTTGTAGTGCAATGAGTGCCTTCAGCGCTCATTGCAGCCTAAGGCCCGCATGCTTCAACTGCTCGCCTCACTTCGTGAGGCTCGTGGTCGACAGTTTGCCTCACTTCGTGAGGTGAGCAAAGCGTGTAAACCCACAAACGTGACCAACGTTCTTGCACTGACAGCTATATATGTGATAATTATATATACTTATATACTGAATTTACAAATTAGATTCTGAAAGACGAACTATGAGAATTTTTCCCATATACCGTATATACTTGAGTATAAGCCGAGTTTTTCAGCCCTTTTTTAAGGCTAAAAAGGGCCCCCTCGGCTTATACTCGAGTCACTCTCCCCCACCGTGTATCTCTAACCCCCCCGTGTCTCTCTAACCCCCCCGTCTATCTAACCCCCCGTGTCTCTCTAATCCCCCCGTGTCTCTTTCCCTCCCCCCTCCTCATCCTCAACCCCCCTCCTCATTCTAAACCCCCCTCATTCTACCCCTCTAAATACCCCCCTCTCACTTTCCCCTCACTTACCTGTATCTTAAGCTCCTGCCCTAGCCTCCGCTCCTTCCGGCGTTTTGACGTGGCTCGCATGTGACATCACGGCATTAGCATATACCTGGTGCCGGCACCCGGTATATGCTAATGATGTGGCGCGCATGTGACATCATGGAATTAGCATACACCGGGTATGCTAATGATGTCACATGTGCGCCACGTCTCACATCATTAGCATATACCGTGTGCCGGCACCCGGTATATGCTAATGACGTGACGTCACATGCGCTCCACGTCCTTAGCATATACCGTGTGCCGGCACCCGGTATATGCTAATGACGTTATGTCACATGCGCGCCACGTCGCATGTCATTAGCATATACCGGGTGCCGGCACCCTGTATATGCTAATGACGTGATGTCACATGCGCTCCATGTCCTTAGCATATACGGTACATGAGGTTGAGGAGGGGGTTGAGGATGAGGAGGGGATTGAGGATGGGGGGGTTGAGGGTGAGGATTGGAGGTTGAGGAGGAGTGGGTTGTGGAGGGAGGTTGAGGATGAGGAGGGAGGATGAGGAGGGTGGGTTGAGGATGGGGGGGTTGAGGAGGGAGGTTGAGGAGGGGATTGAGGATGAGGAGGGGGTTGAGGATGAGGAGGGAGACTGAGGATGAGGAGGGAGGCTGAGATTGAGGAGGGAGATTTTGGAGGGGGTTGAGGATGAGGAGGGGGTTGAGGATGGGGGGGTTGAGGATGAGGATTGGAGGTTGAGGAGGAGTGGGTTGTGGAGGGAGGTTGAGGATGAGGAGGGATGATGAGGAGGCAGGTTGAGGATGAGGAGTGGGGTTGAGTATGAGGAGGGGGCAGAGACACAGGACAGGGAGAGCGGGAAGAGACACAGGGAAGAGAGAGGGGGGAAGAGACACGGGAGAGAGAGGGGGACACAAGAGGGGGACACAGAGGGCACAACAGGGACACAGGAGGCAGCACATTTCCCACCCTCGGCTTATACTCTGGTCATTCATTTTACCCAGTATTTTTTCTTAAAATAGGTGCCTCGGCTTAGACTCGGGTCGGCTTATACTCGAGTATATACGGTATTTAATATTCAGGATATGCATGAAATTAAATACAATCTAATTATTTATCTAGCAAGATTCGTAGGTGAAAGTCTTGACATGTATTTTGGATCAAATACTATAAACCCCTCATCTTTTTAATTATTTTATACAAAGAAATATCCAGCTAAACCTAGGAAAATGAAACACAGTAGAAGTGCACATGTGTGTTAGATGTACTCCTTTACATTGTTTTCTTATCTTCCCTCCTTTCTGTAGTCTGATTTGTCTAAAGTGAACTATACAAACACCCTTTACATCGATATTAAGCATGACGCAGTTATTGTTGTAAACCCCATTGAAATGGACTTCACCTGCTCTTACAACCGGACCATGCAGACCAGTCTCAATGTCACTCTCCATCCTGTGGCAAGGTTAGTATAGAATGGCCCAGGTGTGGAGCTACTGCCGGAGCATGTGGTGCGGTGCACCAGGGCCGCCATGTTTCTCACGAACTCCTCGGTCATTCGTCACAGCCCGCCGTACTCCTTCAACCTCCAGTATGTATGTATATATGTATATATATTTGTATGTGTGTGTGTATGTATATATATATATATATATATATATATATATATATATATATTGTAAATAAATAGTACATATGTGTTCACATCTGAACGTCTAAAACAAGTAAAAAAAAACTGCTTCTAGCTCAGAATTCTGAGATAAACAGTAATCACATTGCATTCTGGGAAGCTTAGCTGGGACATGCAAATGTGCCCACAAATGCCTAGCTCTTCAATCCATAGCCATTTTCAAACATGGCTTCCTTTAAGCGTATGCCTGTTGTATTACACAGCTTTAATGCAAATCGAAGGTTGGATTTTACACATGACGAGAATCCTATCTATGTACAGCTGTTTCAAGTTTACTGGCTATCATCAGCATGGATCAGGATCTCAGCTTGTGTTGTTGATCTTATGAGTAGGTAGTTCACCACAACCATCATATGGTGGGCAAAAGAGTGATAAAAGCCTCCACCGTACAGTAGTACAGTAAATAGTACATCTGAGTTCATATTTGAATGTCTAAAACAAGTTTAAAAGCCTTCTTCCAGCTCAGAATTTCGAGAAAATCAGTTATTACACTGCATTCTGGGAAGCTGAGCTAGGACATGCAAATGTGCCCACAAATGCCATAATATTAAACTTATGGTGGGCTGTGTGTGGATAGATAGATAGATAGATAGATAGATAGATAGATAGATAGATAGATAGATAGATACTGTACTGACTCAATTTATATCAAAGGCAGAGCAAAGAGAAAAAAAAATTCCCTGCTCCCCCTTTGGGGCGCCCAATTTACAACCTCCACACTAGAAACCACCTATTGTTTTTGGGCAATATTTTGTCATATAGCAGGGAATTAGCTGGAGCATCAGAATAAGACTGTAATCCTCACCTCCAAGGCAAGAGAATCTCTGGATGAGAGAAACGTGTAGAGAACGATACTAAATAGTGACAGAGAGGGGATAAAGAGATAGAAATGTCAGATTAAAGAGCTGTTTTTGTTTGTTACTATCCTAGTGCAATCTTTCATGGTCCAATGGAAATAATAACTATATGCATTATCACATACACATTCCTCTTATTAATATATTATATATATATACTCACGTTCAATGTGTTGTCATAAACATAAGTTGACCTGCTTACAATGAAAATTGATGGACACTTCATATACACACAGATCAAACAACCATACTGAGCAGCAAAAACTAAATCAGGTCCACATATTAAGCAATGCTGCATTTATCTATACATGAAGAGGTCCCCACAGCAATGGCACAGATCTCATGCTTGCAATAATGGGAACCCTGAAAACAATAAACATTTGCACCTTGGTGGTTGGGAAAAATTCCAGATTCACTTCCAGAAATCTGTACATTTTTGGTATGATGTTTTATTTTTCACAGCACGACCTTCCTCAATGCAACTAATGGAGAAGGATCATATCCCCTGACACTCGCTGCATATAAGAACTCTGAGTACAACATCCCATTTACAGATGGAGAAAATGTAGATGTGGGATCACCCATCTACCTGGGCTTGTTTACTACTGGTGCAGATGGAGATAAGTTTGTCCTGAGGGTAGTCAATTGCTATAGTACTCCCAGCTCCAGTGATGATGACCCCCGTGTGCAGTTATTGAGTGGAGGGTAAGGTTGTTATGACTTCTCAATCCTACGCTATTTCACCATGGAGTATATGGATATTCTCTGCCGTTATACATTTATTCATGACATTCAGGGACAACAGTACTTATAATCCGCCAACAACATTGTGTCCTTTCTGTGTTATTTTTTTAATTTACTTTTTATTATGTTTTCCATTTTTATAACAAATCATTGAGATCACATTGACACAGAAGATTACAAGTCACCAGCTTTATAGTAGCTGGGAAACATAACAACCTGTGATTATAGTCTTCACAAATCTGCATATAAACTACATTCAAAATAATAGGACATGCAGAGAGCCGGCTTTAGTCTATAGATCTCTGTGGCTGACAGAAAACAAGCCCCCAAGAGCAGTTATACTTCTGAATACAGGTGGTACCCGGGTTAAGGACGAGATTCGCTCCTGAGAACGTTCTTACGTGAGTTTGTATGAATAATAAGAATGATAACAATAATAATAATAATATAATTGCTCATATGTGGTAATAATAATATAGTGTAATAATGTAGTAATAATAATAATAATAATGCCCCTGTACTGTAATAATAAGGTACAGAAACTATTATCGTCATGTCATTAGCATATACCAGTTCCAGTAAATGACATAAGAAGCGCTGCGGGGGAAGTATCAGCAGCAGGAGCTGATCGGATGCTAGTAAGAAGAGAGGCGGAAGGGATGTTATTGGAGAGGGGGGGATCGGAAGGAGGAAGATAAGGAGGAGGAGGAATGGTGTGCTGAGGGGGCCTAGGCAAATACGGTAGCACTGTGCCCCCTCCAGATCCTCCCTGCAGTAACTCCGACCTGCAGTAGCCACACTCGGGATTACCGCTAGGAAGGTTAATTAAAAAAGAAAACACACTATGACATATTATTGAATGCCCTCTTTCTGATAAAACAAAGAAAACTATCTTTCCACCCCTTTAAAAAGGGGGTTCAAAAATTAAACTCTCCAAATGGTAGTACACATGTGACAGTGAAGCCTTCTATTCACAACAGCAGGGCTATTCAAATGCAAGCACACACGCACAACCAACCGTAACATAATAAGGGTCTCATTCTAATCCTATGTTTTTTTAATAAGTAGCCGCAAGGGGAGGTCACAAGTTATTTAGCTATTCAATTTATGGTCTCCGATCGGGTTACGAACCTCGAGCTGCGATCCCTTGTGATTTGCTCAATCACAGCTTACTTCCGTCAAAGCTTTTGATCTTGAGCGGCGGTGAGAGTTGCGGCCGCAAGAAATCCCAAAAATTGCTAAAATCGAGCCGCAGCTTACTTACACCAAAGAGGTCCCGCAACGCTCTTCTTTACAAAACGTAGCACTAATTAAGCAAATAAAAAAGACATCCTGTTCTTTTATTAGAAGTGAAATGGATTTTAGATCTAAGGATTAATAGCACAACACCCCCCTACTTTCAAATCGGCACATAAAAATAATTTATTTCATGTTAAATTTTTGTCATAAAGTCCTACGGGCTCCAAGTACCTCCGGGCTCGGAGGTTGAAGCCCGTAGGATTTCATGACGGAAATGTAACATGCAATAAAGTAGTTTTTTATGCCAATTAGAGAGTTTGTAAATGTTGTGCTATTATTTAAAGACCTCACATCACTTTCTCTTTGAATGACCTCCAAGCCCGTAACTCGTGGTTCAAGCCCGCAAACTCGGAGCACTGTAAATGCAAAAATAAATTCAAGACAGAACTATAAATGATGGGAACACAATGGGCTACTTGATGATTAAAGGCACAACATGCTCAACCTGGCACATCGCCACAATACAATACTTGATTTAACGTTGAATTTCCGTCCAAAGTCCGACGGGCTTGCCTAATCTCCAATGCCTTAACTCATTACTCAAGCCGGTCAGACTTTGGGCGGAAATTAAACGTGAAATCAAGTATTGTATTGTAGTGATGTGCCAGCTTGAGAATGATGTGCCTTTAAACCTCATGTCACCCATTGTGTTCCCATCATTTACAGCGCTTTAAAGTGCTGTCTTGAATTTATATTTGCATTTCAATTTCAACAATGTTTGCGGGCTTAATCCTATTCAGGCATGCAAGTGCTTATTGCCTATTGCATCATTTGCGATCAGCCCCGATTTAATAGCAGCGTAGACATAGTGGTACGCGGGGCTATAACCCGATCGCAAGGAATCGCAGACTTGTGGACGATTTACGGCCCTGATTAAATGAGGCTCTAGGTTATTAATATTCTCTCTAGAGGGTACTGATCAGAGGGGCTTGAGGGCAACTGTGCAATTTACTGGTCATATATATATATATATATACTTATGTGGACATTTCTCCATCTAAAACAACAACATTGAAGTATTGGATGAACTACATGTATAATAAAATAAACTTCTGCAGGACATATAATAAGGATTTTATTAGAAATACAGATACAAGACAGTCATTACAGGAATCAAATGTCTATACTTACAAGTATTTATGTTCTCAGCTGTCCAATTGACGGTGGGGATGTTGATGCAGTGATAGAACAAAATGGGGTGAGTCTGGAAGCCCGATTCAGAGTAAATGCATTTGCATTTGACGGATTCTCCACCGTGTCGATCTTCTGTGAAGCGAGATTATGTGAGAAAACCACTGGAAACTGCAGTTTGGTAAGTGAGAGGTTAAACAGTCTTTTCATTGAATCAAATAAGAGTCGGACTGGTCTCAAGGTGAAATAAATATGACCCATCTAATATAAACATTTCATGAAATGTAATTTTTATGGTATTGCAAACAGATCTTATAATCTGTTTCTTAAAGAGAAATAAAAGACCATTCTTTTTAAAGCATGTTTTAAATGTTGCAAAAGTTGTTTATCTGTGACTAGCTTACAAATGTACTCTTTAAGATGGAACCATGTTTGTAAGCATTGAACATATTGACCATTTTATAAATGTTTAAAGGGACAGTTAATTTAGCACAACTTGAGCACACCGCTGTAAAAACTTATAGAAATATTTTTTTACTTTTTGAAATAGGTGCCATTTTCACATATAAAATTATAAATGAAGTGTCTGTTTACACAAGTCACTGGCAGTGCGCCCAGACAGAGTCACAGCAAGAGCTCCATGCAGGGAGCATAAGCAGAAGTAGAGTTAACCCTTCACAAATTCATCTGTGCAGATAAAAAACTTCTAGAATCAACTAAAGAGCACAGTTGTGGATTAACATGTCCTGATGCATTCCTGAAATTCAGAGAAAAGCTATAAATCTTTGTGTTCATGTTTACACTGCTCATTGTCGGCTGAAATTGTAAATCATGGAAGAGTCAGCAGTGTGGTTGTAAACAGATTTATAGCTGTTATTAGTGTAATTAAAAAAATAATAGATCATTTTGACATAGAATCTTGTGCTCTTTCACACCATGAAGAGCACTTAAAGTGAGGTAAATTGCTATTTAAGTTCAATAAGTACTACTTGCTTCACCCCTGCCACATACTGTCCAGATTTCACATATTTCACCATAATTTGGAATTTTGTCAGAAAAGTCAGAAAAGACTACAATGCCTTCTTTATAATTATTCTTTGTGTGCACAAACAGAACAATAAAGCAAACAAATCAGATTTTAATACAATTGTCATTGGCTTAACATTCCACAACCTTGTGTACAAATGATATGTGATGTCTGCAGAAATGTTCCTAGGAGATTCGCAAAAACATGCTGTAGTAATATATGCTATAATAAATTCTTGGTGGAGCATTTTGTGTCCATTTAAATCCTGAAGTCTGAGAGTTCTGTGACTTGTTGAGTAATTGCTCTGCTAAGAAAACAATGGCTACAATATTTACTCTTCAGTTTGAGAAATAAGACATTCCAAACTATACGCAGACTGTAGAAACCACACCATACATAAAACAACCTCACTTCCTCTGACCTACTTGATTAAATTGATCTTCAAGGATATGATCTGCAGTTATCATAGATTCAAGTGTCAATCTGCAGGAAGTGATGTTTCTCTGTCTTTCCTTACAGTGTAACAATGGTAGAACAAATGAACCAAATACTGGAGAAGTGAGTGTAACTTTGGCAATGAATGGTAAGTCCGTGCCCTAACAAGGACCTGTTTTGTTGCATGAACATTGGTAGCAGTGATATATAATGCAGTCTAAATCTTATCACATCCCGCCTCTTCACAATATTCACAAATATGGTTACCTTGAAACTGTGTAGTGAATACTGTGAAGAACTTAAATACGTGTTTACA
Organism: Discoglossus pictus; assembly: GCA_027410445.1. Classification (NCBI taxonomy): domain Eukaryota; kingdom Metazoa; phylum Chordata; class Amphibia; order Anura; family Alytidae; genus Discoglossus; species Discoglossus pictus. The sequence continues at coordinate 440,431,521 of CM050165.1, read as the reverse complement.
ATGCATTTCAGTCCATTGCAATCCATTGTAGTTTTTGTCTCCTCACTGGTACATGGCTTCTGGGTTTAGTTTAATTTTGCATAATCCAAAAGTCAAGCGATAAAGCTCATAAGGAAACATTTTTGACCTCAATACGTTAGATAATTATTCAGAGATATTAATGGATTCAATAATGTTTCAGAAAAACAGCAATACTAGAACAAGAAACCATAGCATTAAGTTGGAGGGAACTCAATCAAGGATCATTTCTTTAAAACTACTGTTTTATATTAAAGGCAGTAAAGAAGTGGAATGGCCTTCCAACTGGAGTGCTAGAGATAAACAGTACATGATACCATGAATATCCAAGATGCTTTCCTGAAGCTTTTATTATTATTATCAAAGACTTATCCAAATTATGATAATTACTAATGAATGTTCATATTTCCTTTTAGAACGTTTGGATCTGAGTAGCTCTGGTACTCACGCAGGTAAGACAATTCCCACAAAAAAAGAAGTGCAATAACATATTTCAAGAAATAGCAAATATGAAACTTTATATAAAACAGCCATAGTGTCTAATATCTATTGATAATGACACAATACATTACATCTAGTGACTTGCCTTATAGTTACAGATACCTCCATAAATGGTCACTGCAAATATTTATACATTTTTTTTTTTAAAAGCAAATACATTTATTTATTAAAAATATACTTTAAAGATGTTCTACATGTTGAGTACATTTTAAGCTTAGATAAATTTATCAACAATCAATCTGTGACATATCAGTGATACGTTTATATTGTCTACAAGGGCCGGCAGATAAGGTCTCATAGAGCAACATCAGACCCTTGGCCAGGTGATGAGAACATAGCATGACAAATGAATAACTTGCATCCTGTTGTTTTCAGCTCTTAAAATGTTTAAGGGCTGTGTCAACAACCGCTGAGGCCACTAATAAAACAGTAGGGTTAGTTGCCAAACTTATCCAACAGTTGTGACCTCCCTATTCCATGGTCTCTGGGTAATAAATCATGCATAGCTTTGATTTCTATACTTAAGTCATAGACATATATTCTGAGTTTGAATGTATTTTATGTAGTTCTCCTGACACTATAGGGTTATAAGAGAATGTAACATGAACTATCAGCTCCTTCTTAGGACAAATATGAATAATTACACTATGTGTATTATCTTACATATATCTGTCTTTATTGTCTAGTTTCCTCACCTGTAGTGGCTGGCTCTCTACTCCTACTGCTCTTCAATAAACTCTACTGAAGACTAATCATGAAGACTAATGGTGACCAACTCTTCTGAGACTAATGAGACTAGTCTTAATTTTCATGGTCATAAAGGGGAAGGTCCTGGGATAAACTGACAATTGTGGCTTTATTCTGAAGAAATTGAAATTATTTCTATTTCTTCACTATACTTGCCAAGTGCAATATATATATCATATCTGAGACTATAAGAAGATTTTCTTCCTCCCTCTGTAGTAGAAAAGAGTCTATCTTAAGGAGCACGTCAACTGTTAAATCCTATTAAAAGTATGACACAATCTGGGAGACCCTACAACTACTAACTAAACTATGTTTATTTAACCTCTTCTCTGTAAATAAATCAATATCTTCAGCACTTTGAGTCTCTGACTTTTCTTTCTAAAGATATCTAACATTGGTAAGATTTTATTTTAAACAAAATACCAAGATTATATTTTAAAACATTGTGCTTGATTTATATCTACATATGTTATAATTCAGTATTTACATTATCTTTAAATTAAAAATGAAATATGAGGTGGATCTGCTTATGAAGAGCAGTTACTTAGTTATCATTAGTACAGTATTATATCTGGGACAAGGCCAAGGCCTAGGAAAGCAAATATAGAGGGGTGGCATGGTCTTCAACAAATCACAAAAGTAGGGTAAAACAAATCACATTAAAACACAATGATACAATACAAATATAAACCATTATCTATCTTCACGCATGCCATACATGTACAGCTGAAGACCTTGTATATGTACTAGCAGAATGCCAACCTCACTCACATCAATGTGAGATCCCTCGTGCACCTGGAGAGGTGTCTCTGCCTAGAGGTGTAAACAGTTAGATTTTGCTATACAGAATGGTTGTATAAATATAAGTGAGTTTTGGGGTCATGCTTTCCTTTTTCTTTTTATATTGTAATAGCATGGCCTTTTTGCAATGATATGACACTTTTAGAAGTATATAAATATTTGATAATATACAAAACTAGTTTTGTTCAATTCCGAATTAACTGTCACGGCATCTATATCACCTCAGATGTATAAGAGTAAACATAGAATATATGTCTGAAGTTTGGAGACATTAGTAAAGGTTGTGCACAAACTGCATCTTACACGGTTTTCAAGTTTCAGATTGGTCCTTCCTCTTGACATGAGACAGTTTCACAGCATAGGTAATAGGTACACATCAGCAGCAGTCTGGTATGCCAAAGAATGCTAATACGTGTCTCTTATATAGGTGTAAAGAAGGGAGTACAAGGAAAGGAGCAAGGCAGCAAAAGAGCTATAAGCAATAATGCTTAATTCTTGTATTTCTTTTTATTTATTTATTTATTTTATCTGCCTATTCCTTTGAATTATATTTTTGATTTCATTACAAGAATGAGTAATTCCTTCATTCCATTTCATTGCTATTAGCCACTTGGCTACTAGTAAAGTGTTAACTACCACTTCTTTAATGCAAGCGTCTAATTGAGATTGAAATATGTTAAATAAAACTCTTTACAAATAACTGAAAGATTCAAAATACATGTTGCCCATACCTCTTGTATAATTGGGCAAGACCACCACATATGGGAGTGCATGCATTCTTGGCCGCATTTTCTCCAAAATTGGTTATTCTGTTCTGGTATTATATTATGTATTTTTACTGGATCATAATACCATCTTTGATAGAGTTTAAAATTTACTTCCCTAAGAGGAACACTTATTAAATACTTATGGGCAAATTGTAAAGTGTTAAACCAGGCTTCATTTGAACATTCAAAACACAATTCCTCCTCTAATCTAAATTTGCAGTTTGCAGAATTACTCTACATCTGGAAATATTGACATTAACTTTGACGTTTACCAACTTTCTTTCAAAAAGAGTAAGCTCTCTATGGGCAACTAATTTACCCACTAATTTCCCTATCTGGAGCTTTAATGAATTATATTGTAACCACAAGCTAGACGGTACTCCTCTTTCCCTCATTTAATTTCAAAGGGAACAATTCCTTATTTCTATAGATATCCTTTACCAAATATAACTTCCATTGTGCTCAATTAACGTTCTCTCTATAACTTAATTTGTTCTGGAATATAGTCAGTGGAATCACAGGAGAGGGAAAATGGACCAGATTATATCTCTTATTTAATCTGGAACAACTCGTTAGACAAAATCTAGTAATCGATAGACAATTGCTAATATAGTGCTCCCCAAATTTAACTGACACGTCTGAGTATATTCTATTTGTAAAAATGTCAATTCTGGATTGCCATATAGTAATCTCATAACATGAAAAAATGCAGTTGATGCCCATTCCTCAATTTTATGTAAATCCCTTTGGAGGGAAAGCACATCACTATCTGATTTAATTACCTTGCACAACTTCATGTCATCAGCGAAAAGGGAGACACCACACTCCAATCCTACCTCTAAGTCATTAATAAATATGTTAAAAAGGAGAGGACCTAATACTGAACCCTGAGGAACCCCACTTACCACATTAGTCCAATTGGAGTATGTTCCATTTACAACAACCCTTTGCTTCCTGTCTTTTGGCCTGCTCTCAATCCATGAGCAGATATTTACTGCAACTCCTGTATCTCTTAGTTTGCACAATAGTCCCCCATGTGGCACTGTATCAAAGGTCTTTGCAAAATCCAAAAAGACTACATCCACTGAGTTGCCTTGATCCATGTTCCTACTAACCTCCTCATAGAAACTAATTAGATTTGTTTGACATGACCTATCCCTCATAAATCCATGTTGACTCCTAATTATAATCCTTTTCAAATAGACATATTCTTGTATATTATCCCTTATTAACCCTTCTAAAAGCTTCCCCACTACAGAAGTAAGGCTCACTGGTCTATAATTCCCGGACTTGCTATTGCTCCCTTTTTAAATATAGGTATCACATCTGCTTTTCTCCAGTCATCTGGTAGAGACCCTGTGTTGAGTGAATCTTGAAAAATTGAATATAATGGTTTGGCTATTACAGAACCCAGTTCCCTTAGTACCCTTGGATGTATTCCATCAGGACCCGGGGCTTTATTAACATTTATTTTTCCAACCTCTTTTGGATTACTTCCTGTGTTAACCAATTATTTGACAAAGGTAATGTAGCCCCATTATGTTGCCGTGTCCCAACCACTGGTACCTCCCTTGTGTATTCTGAAGAAAAGAACCTATTTAGCTCATCTGCCTTTTCTTGGTCACTAATTATCAGACGCCTGTGTCACATTGTAATGTTCCTATAGCTTCCTTCCTCGCCCTCTTCCCATTAATATACTCAAAAAATATTTTAGGGTTAGTCTTACTCGCATTTTCAATTTTGGCCAGTCTAAGCGCCCTTTTGCAAGCCTTGTTGATTTCCTTGTATTCCTGTAAGGCAGTCTCTGTGCCCTCTTGTTTGTATAATTTAAATGCCTGTTTTATTACAGTGTATCTTGATCTTTAAATCATTGTTAAGCCACATTGGATGGGATTTACTCCTTTTACTTTTATTCCCACACAGTATATGCCGATGTGTATGTATATTTAGTAAGGATTTAAATGTTGTCCATTTATGTTCAGTATTTTTACCTGCCAGTTCTCTGTCCCAGTCTATACTTTTTTATTGCTGCCCTTAGACCATTAAAATCTGCCCTTTTAAAATTAAGAGTTTTCGTTGGCCCCTTAAAAAAATTTTTTTTATTTCAATCTCAAACTAGACTGTGTTGTGATCACTGTTTCCCAAAGGTTGTCCTATTCCAACATTTGATACTATATCAATAATATTTGTGATGAGTAAACCTAAGATAGCTTCATTTCTAGTAGGCTCTTGTACAACCTGGGCCAGATAATGATCCCTGAGTGTACTCAAGAATCTGCTCCCCTTAGATGAACTGCTGGTGTGATTTATCCAGGTTATTTCAGGGTGATTAAAATCTCCCATTATTAGAACCTGACCATGCTTAGCTGCATTTTCAATCTGCAACAATAATTGTATTTCCTCACTTTCAGCTATATTTGGGGGTTTATAGCATACTCCTACTAATATTCTTTTGGAATTTGCTGCTTCACTATTTAACTCTACCCACAAACATTCAGCTTTATCACTAGGTCCACCATAAATATCTTCTCTGACTATAGGCTTAAATTCAGGCTTAACATACAGACAAATCCCTCCTCCTCGTTTACCATTGCCTCTATCTTTCCTAAATAGGTTATAACCATCCAGATTAACAGTCCAGTCATGAGATTCATCCCACCACGTTTCAGTAATGCCTATTAAATCCCATTTTTCATTAATTGCTCATAATTCTCCCATTTTTCCTGGCAAGCTTCTGGTAGTTCTGAAGTGCATGCCACTGTACATGAATTACTTAGTAATATCTCCCTATTGACTATACTACCCCTCCCCCCATCTCCACCCCTATGAGTTGTTAATTCATCCCTAATACCCTCTACACTTTCTACCCCATTACTTATATCTAGTCCCTCCCCCCCACTACTAGTTTAAAAACTCTTCCAGCCATTCTACCATCCTATCACCTAGTACAAAAGCTCCCTCATCATTAAAGTGCAATTCATCCCTACTGTAGAGATTGTACCAAAGTGAGAAGTCAGCCCAGTGCTCTAAAAAGCCAAACTCCTCTTTAGTGCACCACATCTTTATCCACGCATTAACCTTCCTAATCTCCTTCTGCCTCCCTGGGCTAGCACGTGGCACTGGTAGTATCTCAGAAAATACTACCTTGGAGGTCCTTGCCTTCAGCTTATTACCTGGTTCTCTGAAATCATTCTTTAGGAACGCTCCATCTTCCACTAACTTTGTCATTGGTACCAATATGTACCAATACCGCCGGTTCATTTCCAGCCCCTCCCAATAATTTGTCTACCCGATCCACAACATGACGAACCTGAGCACCAGGGAGAAAGCAAATTGTTCGATTGCTGGGATCTGGGTGACAAATCACCCTGTCTACCTTCCTAATAATAGAGTCCCCTACAACCAAAACCTGTCTGTTGTTCTGCCTATTCTGCCCTCCCTCTCCTCCAGTAGAGCTGTTCTCCCGTGTGTTAGAGGGAACAGCTCTATCTGGCATTGCCATTCCTGAATGGACATCCCCAACCGTTTCACTCAATCTGGCAAATCTGGAACTGGCCTGCCTCCTCCTGTTCCCCCTGCTTCCCCTTGTAACTGTAACCCAGCTACCTCCCTGGACATCCTCACTAGCCCCAGCTCCACCCTCCATGCTAGGCCCAGCTAAACTGTGCTCAGTGAGCACCAACCCCCTTTCCAGTGGAGCAATATCACTTAGTGCTGCAATTCTCTGCTCCAGCTCTCCAATTTGAGCTTCCAGAGAGGCAACATGCTCACACCTCTCACAGAGGTATGGACCCTCGATCATCTGTTCCAGTATTGCATACATATGACAGGATGTACACTGAGTGAGGTTGCCACTGGACTGACTCATACTTATTATTATTGTCTACAAAATTTCAGTGGGAAAAATAAAGAATATAAAATTACTAGCGACTTGCCCGTCAAAAAATGACGGCAATGAGATGTGTAAAGTTGTTTAGTTATTAATATACATATGGAATTGTAAGGTAGCTAATGATGTTTTGTGTGTCCTACTGAAATATATAATACAATTATTAAATGAATATACTTTACCTATTTTGAAGCATTGTGTTGAAGAGCTGTGAACCTTGTTTGATGTTGCTGCAGCATTAGTGGTGTGGAGGTGCTGTGTGAGCGTGATGAACGTGTGCAGTGTAATAGTGTGTGTTCGTGAGCCGAAACCGTTAGCGTAGTTGTGTACTTCCGCATTAGTGTAAAATGTGGGGTATGCGTCTTAGCGGATTATCTGTAGGTCGTTTGTGGTGTTTTGCAAGTTTTTTGTGTTGTTTTCCGTGGTCAGAGTGCTGTAGCCTCGTTTTCGTTTTGTTCAGCCGCCATTTTGTCTCTCGCTTTGAGATTTTTTTAGTGTCTAAACGCTTTTATTTTTAGTTAAGTGAAGGTGTAAGTTTTTTTGAGGTCCTGGATGCTTCCTCTTGCTGTAGGTAAGCTTTTTATGTATGTGTTGTATGTATTTATTGTGTTTTGGCTTTTTTCCTTTCCGCGGGTTGCGTCCGATGTTTGCGATGTCGTAATCTGTGTTAACGTGTCTCGTATGGTGTTTTGCGAGTTGCTTGTGGTGTTTATCGTGTTTAGCCTCGTTTTCGTTTTGTTCGGCGGCCATTTTTTCTCTTGCTTAGATAATTTTTTAGTGTCTAAACTCTTTTATTTTGAGTTAAATTAAGGTGTAAGTTGTTTTTTTGAGATCGATGCTCCCTCTTGCTGTAGGTAAGCTTTTTATGTATGTGCTATGTTTATTTATTGTTTTTTTTTTTTATTTGTGTTCGCGAGTTGCGTCCGATGTTTGCGAGGTCGTAATGAGTGTATATGTGTCTCGTATGTTATTGACGGTGCGCGTTAAAGTTTGCGAGGGTCGCAGTTGGTGTGTTGTGTTGTTTGCGTTATAAGGTAAAGTTTGAGAGGGTCGCAGTTGCTGGCCCTCCATCCCAGCAACTGAGGCCCTTACCCGCAGCCCTCACTACGCGAGGGCCGCGGCTCGTGCTTTATGCCAGCACCCGAGGCCCTCGCTTTGCGCTCCATCCCAGCAACTGAGGCCCTTTCCCGCACAATTTCACAATTAGTGCACTCTGCAATTTATCAGCTTTTATCTGTAAAGGAAAATCCACTTGTGTTGCTTTTGTTTATGCCATTGAATTTAAAATAAGAGGCCTGCCACATGCACATATACTTTTAATCTTGCAAGAAAAAGATAAATTGAATACGGCAGACAGAGTGGATTCAGTAATCACTGCTGAACTGCCACATCCAGAGAAACATTCAAGACTTTATGAGATTGTAACTCCATGTGGAGAGAGCAATCCAAAGTCACCATGTATGGAAAATAAGAAATGCATAAAAAAGTTTCCAAAACAATTTCAAATGCAGACTTATGTTAATTGTGATGGATACCCTTTGTACAAAAGAAGAGAAGGACAAACAGCTATTATCTGTGGCCAAAAGGTTGATAATAAATATGTGGTTCCATACAATCCACATTTGCTGAGGAAGTGCAATGCACATATCAATGTGGAAGCTTGCACTTCCATCAAATCCATCAAATATGTGTATAAATATACAGTATATATAACGGATATGATGCAGCAACTGTTGTTGTGCAAAATGCACAAAATGAAAAAGACCCCATTTTACATGACAAACTTTCTTCTTATTTAGATATTTGCTATGTAAGTGTTTCCGAAGCAATGAGGCGTCTTTTAAAATTTTAGATGCATGATCGGTCACATGCTGTGTATCGATTAGCTGTCCATTTGCCACAAAGTCAATTTGTTTGCTTCACTGCCGGCAATGAAACAAATGTTTTAGCACAGGGTGAACATAGAGCAACAACGCTTACTGCTTGGTTTTAATTAAATTGTCAGGACACTCAGGCCAGACAATTTTATACATTGACATTCCAAATCACTATGTATTCATAAATGGTGAATGGAGACAACGAAAGAAACATAACTATAAAATTATCCCAAGAATATATACCGTCAGTCCACGAGACATTGAACGTTTCAGTTTAAGATTGCTCCTTTTACATGTTCCCAGTGCAGAAAGTTATGTACATTTACGCACAGTGAATGACATAGTTTATACCACTTTCCAGTTAGCTGCAGACATCAAAACTTTCTGGCACATGATACAGAATGGGAGAGATGTCTCGAGGAAGCAGCACTATGTCACATGCCAAAGCAAATGAGAGAACAACTTGCTTTTATTTGTATCTTTTGCAATGTAGCAGATGCCTTAACTTTGTGGGAAACATTTAAATTACATATGTGTGAAGATTTCTTACAACGTTATAATGAGAACATTGCACAATTTAAAGCACTAATGGAAATAAAGGAAATCTTTCTTTGACATGGATTAAATTGTGCCAATTTTAATCTGCCTGTTCCAGGATTTATAGATGAAATTAACTTTGATGAGTATGACACTGATATTGAATACCAAAAAACTCAAGAAAAAATTGGAACTTTAAATGCATTGCAATTGGAAGTATTTAACGCCATCACGAATGCAATAAAAGATGATAAGCTCAAAGAGCGTTATTTCTATCTGGATGGCCCTGGTGGATCAGGAAAAACGTATCTATATAATTTGTTGATGAGTTGCATTCGAGCACAGGGTCAAATAGCACTGCCATTTTCAACCACTGGAATTGAAGCACTTTTGTTAGAAGGTGGTAGAACTGTGCATAGTGGATTTAAACTGCCAGTTCCCATTCTGGAAACATCAGTGTCTGATATTCTAATGAATTCATTACAAGCTAAAAAATTGTACAACAGTAAAATAATTATAATAGATGAGGCAACTATGATATCATGTCATGCCCTCCAATGTATTGATCGATTATTAAAAGAAGTTATGGCTAATGATTTGCCATTTCGTGGAAAGGTGATGTTGTTAGGAGGAGATTTCAGGCAAATGTTTATAAAAAGAAGTAAGCTGTGGAAAATATTTACACACCTTAAATTAGAAGTAAATATGAGATCTGAAGGCCAAAATCAATTCAATGATTGGCTCATTCACATTGGAGAAGGAAAACAGCCAAAAATAAATAATTTACCTGATGATGCAGTACAAATTCCACCAGAAATGATTTCAACAGAACCACTAATTTCAACAATCTTCTTCAATACCATCAATAATGAGGATTACTCAGACATTGCAAGCAAAGTCATATTGACATCAAAAAATATTTATGCTTTGAATCTAAACAAGGAAATATTAAAATTAATCAATGCTCCCCAAAAAAACTATTACAGTGCAGATTCTGTTCTGGCTGACAACAAAGATAGTGAAGCAAACTTTAGTATGGAATTTATTAATTCTTTAACTCACTCTGGAATGCCACCCCATGTTTTGCAACTTAAAAAAGGTGCAATTATCATGCTATTGAGAAATATGAATCTCAAAAAAGGACTTTGTAATGGGACCAGATTAATTGTGAAGGATTTAAGGGATCATTTTATACATGCAGAAATTATGAGTGGTACCCATAAAGGCGAACCAGTTCTTATACCGAGAAATTATTTGGCTCTAAGTGAGAGTGGTTTGCCTTTTGTCCTTCAAAGGAGACAATTTTCCATTATCATGGCATTTGCCATGAGAATCAATAAGTCCCAAGGACAAACTTTTAAGTCTGTGGGTATTTTTTTGAAGGAACCTGTGTTTGCACAAGGCCAACTATATGTTATATTTTCAAGATGCAATAATCCTGAGGAAATTAAAGTACATGTTGAAGAAAACCCAAGTTAGGGTGATTTATTAGAAGATGGATGTATTTTTACAAAAAACATTGTGTACTATTAGGTGCTGTAAATATAGAGGACAGTGATTTCATTTCAAAGACAACATTTTATGTTACTCGGACTGATTTTAGAGTACCACTTTTTCAAGAAGAAACTCTGTACAATGGCAAAAAAACATAGAGAACAGTGGTTTTACTTCCAGGACAAAATGTTAGCTCTCTGGGACTCTTTAAATAGGGGACCACTATTTCACTTAGGAAACTCTATGTGCCATTTGAACAAAGTACAACAAGAACAAAAAAAAATGTATCAAAAAGAAAAACAACGGTAAACAGTGGTTATACAGAATGGAATGAGTTAGAAGTTACCTTTTTAAATGGTTGGCCCCACAAAAGAATTAGGTGGCATTTTCTTTAATTGGAAGCATAAATGTTAATGTTTTTTGGTACTATTTTTCATGTTAACATTGTCTTTTCAAAGTTGTGGTAAGTTAGTTCAAGCCATATTGTATATAGTCAAAGATTTATGTTACTACAAGTTTAATCATTTGTTAATACATTGAACTGTATAATTTTAAAACTGAGTATTGATACAGGGAGCAATCCGATCGCCAGTTAATGGGGTCAGGAAGGAATTTTTTTTTTTCCTCTTTGATACAATTGGCCAAGTTTCAATGGTTTTTTTTATTGTTTGCCTTCCTCTGGATTTAATGCCAATTTAGTTTAACAAGAGTTTAAAAAAAAGAAGAATGTTACAAAGCATTCAATTGTTCAAAATAGTTATTTACTGAAACTTTAAAAAGTTGTCTGTTATTCATGGATAACTATCAATTCAAAGTGTTAGTATTGTTAAAAAAAAAGTTAAAAATAGTTTCAAATACAAGTTGCATGTTAGAAACTTTTATGTTATGGTTTACAATATCTATTCATCAAAACTTCACACATTGTTATATTGTTATTCCATATATGACAATTAAAAGATTTAATATTTTAAAAATATATATTATATACCTGTTGGTGAAATGTTTTTTTATTTCTTGGTACATAATAAAAATTTTTTTTAAGAATGTCAGAGACCCATATTGTGTGACAAACAGTTTTCACAGCATTTACATTTTATTGACCATCATTTTTTTGACGTACAAGTCGCTAGTATAATATAAAGTTAATGCAGTTAAGTCCTCCAGGGATTTATGTGGATTTCCTGAGAGCAGCTAGGCGTGGGTCCTCTCTCTGGCTTCAAAAGATAGCAGTTCAGCTGTCTACAGAAGGGGTGTGGGAGGTTGGTGTGGAAGGTTGGTAGCCTTAGTTACAGGGTGGAGTTTTAGATATAGAGGCAGGCGGTGTTATTTTGTGGTATATGTTCTATGCAAAGAACAGAACAAACTGTTGTTCACTTCTGAGACATAAAAATGATATCTCTTTTATTTTGGTCCTGGTAGCTGCGATACTGATCCTATCTCAACCCTGCGAGTAACTTGTCCTGGTCACTACCACAGGAAGGTTACTGAGACTCGGGGAAGTACTGATTCCTGATGGAGAGATTTCCAAGAACCCCAAACCCCTACCCTTGGATCATCACAGGATCATTTTTGGGAAGGGATGGTGGTTAGGACATCTGCTTTGGAAAGGTGTTTTGGGGAGGAAATCCCAAATCCCTTTCAATATATGATACCCCTAGAAATATTCCATTAAGATTATAAATTGCATAGCTAGTTTCCTTCCCAGATGCATAACTTTACATTTATTCATATTAAATCTCATCTGCCATTTAGATGCCCATTTCTCTAATTTATGAAAATCCCTTTGAGGGAATGTACATAATCTTCTGAATTAAATACCTTTCACAACTTAGTGTCATCAGCACAAATGGAGACAATATTTTCCAGTCACCAATAAATATTTAAAAAAGGGAGGACCTAATACTGAACCCTGAGGAACCCCACTTACCCAATTAGGACCTAATAATGAACCCTGAGGAACCCCACTTACCAAATTAGTCCAATCTGATCATGTTCCAACTACTAACAACTAGTGATGTCGCAAACATAACATTTTCGGTTCGCGAACATCGGACACGAACTTCAATCAAATGTTCGCGAACGGGCGAACCCGGCGAACCACCATAGACTTCAATGGGCAGGCAAATTTCAAAACCCACAGTGACTCTTTCTGGCCACAATAGTGATGGGAAAGTTGTTTCAAGGGGACTAACACCTGGACTGTGGCATGCCGGAGGGGGATCCATGGCAAAACTCCCACGAAAATTACATAGTTGATGCAAAGTCTGGTTTTAAGCCATAAAGGGCATAAATCACCTAACATTCCTAAATTGTTTGGAATAACATGCTTTAAAACATCAGGTATGATGTTGTATCGATCCGGTAGTGTAAGGGTTACACCGATTCACAGTAACAGAACAATCTCCCTGTTTAATGCACCGCAAACAACCGCAAACAGTCCCTTTGCACAACTCCCCATTTGCACAAGGTTCGATACCAAGCTAGCCATGTCCCGTTCCTTGTCCTCACTGATGTCATTGAAGGTCTCTTCCTCCACCCAGCCACCAAGGGTCCCCGAAGGGTGAGAAAAAGCCCCCTGGGATGCCTGCTGTGTTTGGTCTTCCACCTCCTCAAAGCCACCTTCCTCCTTTGACTCCTCTTTTTCAGACTTCCAGAGTCTGGGGGCTTCCACTGCCCAGCATGGAAGATTATACACAGGTCAGAGTCTGGGGGCTTCCACTGCCCAGCATGGAAGATTATACACAGGTCAGATTCTTGGGGCTTCCATTGCACAGCATGGAAGATTATACGTGTTGCCTCTGTTTGTGTTATTATAAGGTGTGTACTGTTAAGTAGTACTATTCCTATCGGTTTAATCCCTGTTACGTCCACTATCAGGGGACGTGTATATGGCATGGATTTTTGGAAGCGGGAGATGGAAAAAGATGCTTGGTCGGTCCTCCCACTTCAAATTTGGGGCACTGTGCGTGGAATCTAAGGTGCCACCAGATACCAGTCACTGTGCACTTGCAAAAGTTGGCAGAGTAGATGCAATAGGCTTCAAACACACGCCTATAGGCAGGCAACTGATATTCAATCGATTACAGTCAAAAAAGTGTTGTTTTATGTCACTGAGCACAATATAAGCTGTGAGCCTGACACAGGTAGGCAACTGATATTAGATTACAGGAAAACAAATTATTGTTTTCAATGTATGTTATACCACCAGGTATGAGTAGTGAAAATAAGCACAATATAAGCTGCTAGGTGTTAACCTATTACACACACGCTGGCAGGCAGGCATAGATTAAACAAAAACAATTATAAAATAAAATAAATTATGTTCAACGTTTCCTCAATGATAAAGTATAGGGGGCGAACCAAAAAGCGCATGTGTTCGCTGTTCGCGGCGGACGCGAACATGCGAAAATCGCCGCGAATAGTTCTCCGGCGAACTGTTCGGGATATCACTACTAACAACTACTAACAACTACTCTTTGCTTCCTGTCTTTTAGCCAGATCTCAATTCATGATCTGATATTAACTGCAATTCCTATATCCCTTAGTTTTCACAGTAGTCTTTCATGTGGCACTGTAGCAATAGCCTTTGCAAAATCCAAAAAGACTACATCCACTGAGTTACCTTGATCCTTTTTCCTACTTACCTCATCATAGAAACTAATTAGAATAGTTAGACATGACCTATCCCTCATAAATCTTTCTTATAATCTTGTTCAAATATACTCTTTCTTTTAGCTCTAATTAACCATTCTAAAAGCTTTCAGACTACAGAAGTGAGGATTATAGGTCTATAACTATAATTTCCTGAATTTGCTCTTGCTTCCTAGTCAAATATAGGTATATATAGGTATATATATGCCCAAAGGGCATGCCTATATCTAGACAAACAACATCTTCAAGTCCTGCAGGATGACAAAGGGGTGAAACAGCAGTTAGAAGATGACGCTGGAAGACCCATTTTAACTCCTGCAGGCAGGTGGTTCAGGTGTATGGGTCACCTGATGTTTATCCTTGATCCATCATGGCATCATTCGACAGCACCCTGAATGACCAAGCAGCCTTCTCTAGCGACAGCACTAATACTCCACATGGTGAGGGGGCTAGAAAAGGTGGATTAAAGAAAGCTTATCTCCACTTCATACAGTTGATTAGCTGCTGTCAACTGGCATTTCCAAATGAGGTTAAAACTCAGCAAAAAAATGTATACTTGGACTGAAACTCACACTTTTGAACATAAGAACTATGCTTGATACGCCCAGAACAGCACTCTGTACTAATAGCTCGCAAACTATCAAGACTGGTTATCGACATCCCTGCCCTCAGGGAGGTCCCCCTCCCAGTGGAAGCCAGCTCTCAGGAACATGGTGAAGGCTACACCCTCTACTGGTCAGGCAAGGCAGAAAACAAGAAACACCTCTCTGGTTTTCATGCATCTCCCACTTCAGAACAAGCAGCATGCTACAACTCTTCAAGTGGTTCCTTGAAGGAGAAGTTTTACACTGACATGCACAATCTCGTACTGAACCTCCTGGCAGATGACAAGTTAATAACCTTGGCGAATTCAATGTCAGAGTAGGAAAATTTTCTGAAGCTTGGAAAGGGATATTTGGCAACCATGGTGATGGAATCTACAAGGATAACGGACGTCTTTGGCTAGAGGTTTGTGTGGAGCAGCAATTTACCGTCACAACACAATTTTTCAACAGAAAGACAGGCTGAAGACAATCTGATTGCATCCTCGGTCCAATTACTTCCATCTTATAGACTACATTTGGAAGGCGACACTGCCAATTTTATACCGAAAAGGCTCTGGAGGCCTCATTTCAACAAGCTCATTTTTGACAACCGATCAGGGAGATATCTGGCTAACAAATTAAAAAATGACAAGGTTTATAGAACGATTGAGAAATTCATTTCTAATGTCCAGTCTTATCAAATGCAACTTAGGAAGTTTAAAGAGAATTTTGCTAAGTTTTCTAGGGATCTATTTAATATTTCAGAGGGTATAGGAGAAAAGAAAACTTCTCAAGGAGAGATTTATTAATACTTGGAAAAATTCAAACTTCCTAAATTATCAGCCTTATTAAATTCCAGCCTCGTAGATGTGAGGTTTGTACTTAGACCCTACGTGCTTTAAATTCTGAAAAGTTACAACGCTATTAAATTAGCTCTGCTGGGAGCAACGTGTGAGCTACGCAACACGGCCATCCGTCTCAACATGGAGAAACTGTGCAGGAAGAGTCAAAGCCTGCGAGTTGATCTTGCAGGCTCCCCCACCTCATCAATTGCCACGTGGGCCCTGAACGGGACCTCCGCGGTAGTCCTACATACAAGCACTGCAGTGAGGGGTACTCCAAGAATCCCCCAGCACCTACAATGAACCCTCCTATATGCTGGGGTCTCCATCGGGACCCCCTCTGCCCCTCCACATTAACCCCTTGCAGCAGGGGTCCCTGATTGGCATAGATCAGGCCCCCTCTGCATTTAAAAGATTTAATTTCGCCACCACGGCTCCTTAGGGCCCGCAGCACAGTGTTAGCCAATCCCGGCCGCGGCACCTAAAATTAGCCCCCCTCTATGCTGGGGTTCCCCATTGGGACCCCCAAAGTGTCCCCACATTAACCTCTTGCAGCACGGGTCCCCGATCGGCACCAATCATGACCCCGCTGCATTTACAAATTCCAATTTCCCACCTTGACGGACCTTAAAGGACTGTAAGGTCCTCAAAGGACCTGGTCTAAAAAATATTAACCCATGCCATGGGGGGTGCTATAAGTACCCCCCAGGCAACTAAAATTAACCCCATCGCTCATGGGGCTCTAAATAGAGCCCCATGAGCACTTAAATTAACCCTATAACTCTTGGACCTCGCCGGACCTTAAAGGACTGTAAGGTCCTGAAAGGACCTGGTCTAAACATTTTTAACCCATGCCACGATTGTGACATCACTGCAGCATTTGGTGGATACTGGTGTTTTTTGGTGCACACAAGGCTTGTGCAGCCTTTGGACTTGCATTTACAAATGATAAGTGATGCGTTTTTCCATCTGATACATTTATGCTGCTTGTATTATTTTTAAATGTATATCTGTACTAATACAATTGAATAATACAATTGATTTCATATTTAATATATTATTTGCACTTAGTATATTTTGCACATATGGATAAGTAGCAATATACCTTTTTCTGATACATTCATGCTGCTTGTAATATTTTGAAATATATATCTGTACTAATACAATAGAATATTATAACTGATTTTATCTGTTATATAATATTTGCACTCAGCATATTTGCACAGACAGATTAAGAGTAATATACCTTTAAATAACATTTGGCTGTTGCATTTTCTTATAATAGTATTTCTATATACTGTATATACAGTATATATATCAATTGTTTCACAATATATGCACTAGTCAGGCTTATTTACATTATATTATCAGCACAATATCCAAAGATGCTGCATTAATAGCAATCTGCAGTGCATTTATATATACATTATCCTTTTATAAGATATCTTTATGTGTTGTCTAGGAATCTAATGTTATGTAATTTATATCATGAACACTTTATTTGCACCTATGCAATCACCAAAGGTGATAATACATTTAGTTTAGAGTAGGTAAGCTCTTCATCACTAACAGGCTCGGGGGGTAATTGGTGGATGCCCAGTACCACCATCAGTAATAGTTTATTTAGCATTTTTTCTTTCTTTTCACATTTAAATTTGATTTCCTAGACAGTGTATTTAGATTAGTATAAAAGGAGTAAATGGTGGGCCCCCGCTACCACCAAATTTAGATCTGGTGATCTATTACAAAAACTGTACATTTGTGTTTAAAGTATTGTACAGATAACAGGATACTGAGATAATACATATAACCAGTGATTGTCCTTGCCTAATTTTTAAGTGTTTTTAGAATATGCATTGTAGATTGATTTTGTGAATAAATTATGAACTTTTACTGAATAATTTTCTTGTCAGTTCACTTAAATAATTATGCTTATTACTGCTCATTATAACTACTGATGGTATACAGGTGTGGATATATAGGTGTCCTTTTTTCTTCTGTGTTTTCAGATTATTTTTGGCAATATTGTGGACACAAGTTCATTATTAAAATAAAAAATACTAAACGTTTTGAGTTTATACAGGGATTTAATCATAAATTCAGAAGAACAATATTCCAATAAAACACATGGATTATGCTTTTTCTTTTCGTGACTAGACACAATATGGCAGATATTTAAATAAGGCTATACTTAAGACATTTTTTGAAACACACATACAACATCAACAAAGGTATATACACAAACACATAAAGAAACAATTATCATACAAATACACATTTACACACACAAACACATGGTGGCCTACAAACACACACAGATACACACACACAGTTGTACAATGTACACTAGTTGTGTATAGGGCCAATGAGACATAATGGAGAGTCTGTTTAACCTGCCATTTATATGGTGCTGCTGAAGGATGGGTGATCATCATTATTGATTAGGGGAGTTCCCAGCACTGTAGGAGACCGTAATCCTATCAGTGTGTGCAGCACATGAGAGGGAGTGGGAGCAGTTGGAGCAGGCACCAGGCATATAGTGCTGGCCTTGGAGATGAACACACACAGGAAGGAATCACTCAGGCCCCAACCTCCTCTTCCTCAGGCTGCAACTTCAAAAAAAGTTTGAGGAGCAAACAAATAAACTGAAAGAAGAGTTCAAGAGGAAAGCATGTATGTTAAAGGATGAGCACATCTACTGGGAGCAAAAAACAAATACACAGTCAACTGGATGGTCATTGCTCTCAGCTACAAGAGAGAGAGGGAAGCAGCTCTGACATATTAGTGTAAATAAGAAAGTCTCTTTTCCATCTTTATTTAAGTTATAAAAAGGAAAATATGGTTCTCTCATGTTATTTAGAAACAATTAGGAAACCAATTTATTAACTGCAGTAAAGGGCCAAAGTAGACTAGAGGCAGAAGACTCTAATAACTCTTGCTCAACATCTCTATTAAAAATAGATAAATAAAAAATAAAAAAGTCTGTCCCTGGTACGAAAACATGTATTTCTGTATCTAATGTTTACATGTGTTATTTATATAGAGATAGAGAAAACTTATTGTTAAAGTTAATCACAAGGGACCTTAACAAATCACATATACTGTATAGTTCTTAGCATGCAGGTTTTTGCTGGGGGGCGTGACAGGAAATGGATAACGTGCTAGCGGGAAGCTAGTTTCAGGATGATTGGGCGACAATTATCCTACGTATGATCCACAGCTACTGCCACTGAAAACGGCCAACCCGATATATCAGAGTGGATACACGTTGGCTGTCTCTTCACCCTGTCTCTGAGTCCTCCTTTGGGTCTGCCGGCTTGGTTCTCGGGGAGCTGTTGCCGCTTGCGGCCTCTTTGCCTTGTTCCTGAGATAGCCGGCTAGATTCTCGCAGAGAGTGCGATGCTCATTGAAGGAGGTGAAGGGAGGCTGAGATACCGCGTGAGTTGAGGTGGCGCGCAGAGACGCGGGAAAATAAGCCCTAGGAACCGCAGGAAGATGCAGAGACGCGGGGAGGAGACTCAAGACCACGTTGACGCCCAGAGAACCAAGAGAGAGAGAGAACCTGACCGTATGGAGGGCGTTGAGTGGGCTGGTTGCGATGACCCACTAAGCCTCCGGTGAAGATCCCACAGGGCTCCCGGGTGTTCTGCTCGGCGCGGCTGGCACATCGACGTGAGGAAGTAAAAGTAAAGCTGGGTGGGGGGTTTGTGTCCACTCCGGTGCATTGAAACTGCATGGCTGCCAAAGCAGGCAGCCAGCGTAATTATGTGAAGTTGCCCTCACGGGAGCAGAGTGGACAACTGCCACCTTTCCTGGAGTACCGGTGAGTCAGGGGAAAGGATTGCTGGAGGGTAAGGTGAAGAACAGGAGATGAACGAAGCAGCATGTGAAGTATGATACATTAAAAGTGTTGTGAGAGTTCGAATACCTGAATACCTAAGACACTGCTGGGGTCGGCAGCAGCGAGGTACTATTACATAGTTACATAGTATTTAAGGTTGAAAAAAGACTTTCAGTCCATCAAGTTCAACCTTTTAAGATCTCCTGCAATATGCGGATTAACTATTAATTCATTAGTTGTTAATTTATTATTAATCAATTATTTAATGTTTTTTTTTTTTTTTTTTTTATTATTATTAATTAGTCCAGAGGAAGGCAAATAGAAGAAAAAAACAAAAAAAAAACAAGCGAGACTTAGCCAATTGTCTCAAGGGGAAATGTAAAAAATTTGGATCATTACTGTCTCTATAATTATCCCTTTTTAATAAGAAATAAATCTAGTCCCCTTTTAAAGTTATCTATCGAATACCCTGTCACCACCTCCTCTGGTAGAGAATTCCACAGATTAACCACCCTTACTGTGAAGAACTCTTTTCTTTCTTTGAGGTGGAATCTTTTTACTTCTAACCTCAAGGGATGTCCTCTTGTCAGTTGAAAATCTCTTGGCACAAAAAGCTCCCCGGACAAATCTTTATACTGACCCTGGATGTATTTATATAAGGTAATCATATCTCCTCTTAGACGCCTTTTTTCTAGAGAAAATAAGTTTAATTTGGTTAGTCTTTCTTCATAACTTATCCCCTCCATTCCCCTTATTAGTTTTGTTGCCCTTCTCTGTACCTTTTCCAGCTCTAAAATGTCCTTTTTATGAAGTGGTGCCCAAAATTGTACTCCATATTCCAAATGAGGGCTTACTAGAGATTTGTATAGTGGCAGAATTATATTTGCTTCCCTTGCTTCTATACCCTTCTTAATACATGCTAATATTTTATTTGCCTTTGCAGCTGTTGCTTGGCTTTGAGCACTGTTACCTAGGTGGTTGTCCAGAAGCACTCCCAAATCCCTTTCAATATCTGATACACCTAGATTTGCTCCATTAAGATAATAAATTGCATGGATATTTTTCCTTCCCAGATGCATAAGCTTACATTTATTCGTATTAAATCTCATCTGCCATTTAGATGCCCATTCCTCAATTTTATGTAAATCCCCTTGGAGGGAAAGCACACCATTTTCTGATTTAATTACCTTGCACAACTTTGTGTCATCAGCGAAAATGGAGACACCACACTCCAATCCTACCTCTAAGTCATTAATAAATATGTTAAAAAGGAGAGGACCTAATACTGAACCCTGAGGAACCCCACTTACCACATTAGTCCAATCGGAGTATGTTCCATTTACAACAACCCTTTGCTTCCTGTCTTTTAGCCAGCTCTCAATCCATGAGCAGATATTTACTGCAATTCCTGTATCCCTTAGTTTGCCCAATAGTCTCCCATGTGGCACTGTATCAAAAGCCTTTGCAAAATCCAAAAAGACTACATCCACTGAGTTGCCTTGATCCAGGTTCCTACTAACCTCCTCATAGAAACTAATTAGATTTGTTTGACATGACCTATCCCTCATAAACCCATGTTGACTCCTACTTATAATCCTTTTCAAATAGACATATTCTTGTATATTATCCCTTATCAACCCTTCTAAAAGCTTCCGCACTACAGAAGTGTGGCTCACTGGTCTATAATTCCCCGGATTTGCTCTTGCTCCCTTTTTAAATATAGGTATCACATCAGCTTTTCTCCAGTCATCTGGTAGAGACCCTGTGTTGAGTGAATCTTTAAAAAATGAAATATAATGGTTTGGCTATTACAGAACTCAGTTCCCTTAGTACCCTCGGATGTATTCCATCAGGACCCGGGGCTTTATTACCATTTATTTTTTCCTACCTCTTTTAGATTACTGAAGTGCCTGCCACTGAACTTGAATTACTTAGTACTACCTCCCTATTGCTTATACTACCCCTCCCCCATCTCCTCCCCTATGAGTTGTTAATTCATCCCTTATACCCTCTACACTTTCTACCCCATTACTTATATCTAGTCCCTCCCCCCCACCTACTAGTTTAAAAACTCCTCCAGCCTTTCTACCATCCTATCCCCTAGTACAAAAGCTCCCTCATCATTAAGGTGCAATCCATCCCTACTGTAGAGATTGTACCGATGTGAGAAGTCAGCCCAGTGCTCTAAAAAGCCAAACCCCTCCTTAGTGCACCACATCTTTAGCCACATATTAACCTCCCTAATCTCCTTCTGCCTCCCTGGGCTAGCACGTGGCACTGGTAGTATCTCAGAAAATACTATCTTGGAGGTCCTTGCCTTCAGCTTATTACCTAGTTCTCTAAAATCATTCTTTAGGACACTCCATCTTCCACTAACTTTGTCATTGGTACCAATATGTACCAAGACCGCCGGTTCATTTCCAGGCCCTCCCAATAATTTGTACTAAATCTTTGTATATACCATATACCATACAAGCAGCTAACAACAATATAAAGAGCCAAAGGGTCTTAAAAATTTAGGAGCTGCTGGTTGTAAACGGACTAGTAAAAGTTCACCTTAAGTCCTTAAACCCCCATAGAAATCCTAAGCACAAGAATACCACTAGTACAAGTAATACCCCCATAGAAATCCTAAGCCCAAGAATACCACTAGTACAAGTAATAAGAGTTTCCAGATATGAGTATGAAGATATGGAGAGACATTATAATGAGCCAAGGGACAACCTAGCATACATATGCAATACAAATTATTTTACATATCTACAGGTCTGAATGAGATATGTTATGTTTATAGGCTGTAGATACAAAGAAAATATATGTACCACTTATGGAACTGTCTTTGATACTGGAGTACAAGAGAGTCAGAAGACAGGAAAGAAAGGTTGGAAGTGAAGTTGTATAACTTATTCTATAGTTGACAGCTGAGGTGATATGATATACTCCAAGGCGGTGTGAGAGACCGAATATTTGAGATACTGCTGCGGTCGACAGCAAAGAGGCATTATATATTCTGGTGACTGCTGTATAAGGAGCAGGAATTCTTCCTGAAAAGCACCCAAAGTTCCAGCAAAATTTATGCCATAGACTATTTTGAGCAAAAGATCACTTAGATATAAATACTTGTTATATGAAGGGGTTGATAAATATCAGCCTCAGGTGATCGTGAAGAACTCTTCAGGAATATTATACTTCTAGATATTATCTATTCAAGAGAAAATTATAAATATGCCGACCAAAATTAAATCTAGAGATAAAAAAAATGATACATCAAAAAACCCCAATATATTCTCTCATAGGATTAAGAGCACTAATGTACACAATCCTGTGGAAGATATCTACTCAAATACTGAGGTCAGTCAGTCCCCAGATAAAGCTTCTCAAACCGTGAGTGCGGGGAGTTCATTCTCGGATGAAGAGGAAATTCTTACATGCTCCAAAATGAAAGAACTATTTCAGAACTTTCAAACTAGCCTTATGGCAGATCTGACAAAAAAAATTACGGATAACAGACAAGTCATCAAAGAAGTAAATGAAAGAGTCGAATCAGTAGAAAATGTCTGTGATAAAGTAACAACGGACAATAACACCATATTAAAATATGCATCGGCTCTGGAAAACAAAATAGAGGACTTGCTGATTAAAGTTTCCTCATTAGAAGATCGTAGCAGGACCTGCATCTGAGAGGCATACCAGAGACGTTACAAGATAGTAATTTAAAGACCTATGTGGAGGACTTATTTGGGAAATTGGTCCCAAATAGTTTAAAAACAGAAAATACCATTGACACTATCCACAGATTACCTTTAGCTAGACACTTAGATAAAGCTACGCCCAGGGATGTCATTCTGGGAGTTCACTTCAGATCTTATAAAGAAGCAATAATAAGGGCCTCATATGATAAGAGTGGCTTTGAATCTCCATATGAGAATATAAAAATATTCACCAATCTATCAGCTTAGACACTAGCCAGGAGAAGAGAATATTCAGAGATAACCAATATTTTAAGACAGAAATAAATTAAGTACAAATGCATAACCCCAGTAGGCATTTCAGTGTATAAAGATTTGAAGTGGTTTAGGATTAAAACTGTCCAGGAGGGTATAAAATTGTTGAAAGATTGGCAGATTGCTATAGCTATGGAAAGCAAAGGGGAGGAAAAAGTGACTCTGTCTGCCAGTAATTTGACCTGGCAGACAAAGTAGAGATACAACAGTTAGCCTTGGTGGGCAATGATATTGATGATAGGGTAGTTGCCTGTTAATGTATAGTCTAATTGTTCTTGGTAGTATCACGAGACATATAGATAGAATCTCTACATAATTATGGATGATGGAGATTCTTTTTCCCTCCCATTTATTTCCTCCCTCCTTTCTCTCTTTTTTTCTCTCTTTGTCTCTTTCTTCACCCCTCTCTCTCTTCTGTTTTTTTTTTATTAAATAGTATGTGGTTAGTTGATGAATAATCATCTTCTTTATTTCAAAATAAACACTTTGGTCTTTTTTTAAATATGCAATAGTCAAGGGAATACCCACAATAACAAATAAAGATAGAAAGTAAGTTTGATAATATAGGTACACAGGTCTTGAAATGTATAATACCCTCTGATAAAGTTTAATTCATCCTGGTGGTAGAAATGGTTCACAATCACTACCCTCCATGAGGGAAACAAAGTTAAAATATCACAGTGGTAGGGCACGACCGCATGAAGAGAGGGGGAGAGATAATGGGGGAGATGAGAGAGAGGGGTGAAGAGGGGAGAGAGAGGAGGTGGGACGCAGGGCAGAGGAAGAATGGGAAAGGGGGTGATATATATATATATATCTTGCTTGGTGAGGGTCTCACGATAGAGAAATGAATCAGAGGAGTAATAGAATAGATGATACTACATATAGATTAAGGATATGTTGAAAATAGATAGCCTACCTTATTCTTTCAGTTTTTCTTTCTTTTTTTTCTATTCTATGTCTCCCAACCACAGGTGGGGAACCACCCCTGACATTTCCCAACATCAGGCGATAGCCCTGTTAAACCAAAGTTTATGATCTGTGTTGACTTTGGTATTTTAGGGATGTGTGTATATGTTGTAAGAATGATGAATTTGAATATGAAGAGACTGAGGTAATTTAAAGGGAACTACTTATTGGTTAAGTTGGTGAAGGCATTTAATATGGATGCAAATGGAGAAGGGTATAAAAATTATTTTGCATAATTTGAACGGTCTAAAT
This sequence comes from Discoglossus pictus, assembly GCA_027410445.1. Lineage (NCBI taxonomy): Eukaryota > Metazoa > Chordata > Amphibia > Anura > Alytidae > Discoglossus > Discoglossus pictus. The sequence continues at coordinate 440,406,747 of CM050165.1, read as the reverse complement.
TCTGCAACTAAGAGGAAAATAGCTTTCTTGAATTACGCCAAAATCAAAGTGGATATTCTATGTCTCCAGGGGGCCCATCTTAAGAGGGAGTCACTGCAATACATATCTAATAAGCTATTTCCATCTAGAATAGATGCTATGTTCAATAACAAATCAAAAGGAGTGTCCATTTTCTTTAATAAAAGATTAATGTTGTCTGAGAAATTCACAAAGGTAGACCCCTTGGGGAGATATATAATCTGGATTGGTCTTATAAATAATAGATTAATAACTTTGGTAAACGCCTATCTGCCAAATAAAAATCAGACTAGATATCTTAAGAAGTTATTACTAGATATCTTTAAAGTGAAAAAAGGATTGAGTATATTGCTGTTTTGCTAATCCGAGGCCTCAATTAGCAAAGCAAAACAGCGGCAGAATTCTCAAACCTCATGAAGAGCTATGAGCTATTTGATCTATGGAGGGTATTTCACCCAGACAAAAAAGAATATACCTTTTTTTCAAATCAATATGAATCCTATTCTCGTATTAAGTACATCCTTGCGTATTTAAGAACCACGAGATTAATCGGTAAAACCGTAATTATTTTGACGCCCTGGTCAGATCACTCAATGAATTGCGTATTTCTGGAAGGGACTTATAAGCTAAATAACAAGAATAGATGTAATATATGGTTATATTTAAAAAAACAGAATATATTACTGCTATTAAAATAGAGATACAGGAATTATTTGAAATTAATAAGGATTCGGTAATGTCTGTGAAAACGCTATGGTGCTCTTTCAAGGCCTAAACTCGAGGGTTATGAATTGCTAGATCAGCTGAAATAAAGAGAAAACAGGGTAAACCACTAAAACTTCTCTATATAGAATTAGAAAAGTTACATCAGGATAACATGAAGAACTCAAGTAAAGAAACTAGTAACAAAATAAAAGATATAAATAATCAAATTTAAAAAATTGTTCAGTTACAAGCCAATAGTCTCTTATGGAGATTTCAGCAATCACATTTTCTATATGGTAACAAATCAGGGAAATATTTGGCAAATAGATTAAAGAATCAACATAACCAGAATAGGATTTTAAGAATTCAAGATGAAGAAGGTAAGATTCACTTTCATCCTGATAAAACAAGTGAGGTATTTCAGGATTTTTATATGAAATTATATAACCTGGAAAAAGATACGTGGTTTAGCAAAAGAGGAAATTGAGGCCTTTCTCGATAAAATCAAGTTTCCAACGATTTCAGGAAAAGATAGTCGATATTTAAACAGTGACATAACTATAGAGGAAATAACGGATGTAATTAATAGTGGCTAATCCAATAAATCTCCAGGGGTGGATGGATTTGATCTTTTATTTTACAAATTACTTTTGTCTGAAATAAAGAGTCATTTATGTAGTCTATTTAATGAGATAAAACAAACAGGGAATCTTCCTCCGGAGATGTCAGAGACAAAAATAGTTAACATCTTGAAAGAGGGGAAAAATCCAGACGATTGTAGGAGTTATCATCCTATTTCATTGATCAACTTAGATGTTAAATTCTACGCAAAGATATTGGCAAATAGATTGAAAACTATAATTAATAAACTGATCCACTGGGATTAAACAGGATTTATTCTGGGCCGTCAAGCCATTGACAACTCCAGACGAATGATTAACATCTTGAATTATGTAGAGGACTATGATGTTCCCTTATTGGACCTGTATTTGGATACAGAAAAGGCATTCGACAGTGTCAGCTGGGAATTTTTACAGGCCGTCCTGGTGAAATATGGACTGGAAGAGTTTGCCTCGAAGTCAGTAAAAGCTCTATACTCTAACTCCATGGCTTTCATTGCGAGTCCTGACTTTGAGTCAAACAAGTTCAAAATAGGAAATGGTACCCGTCAGGGTTGCCCGTTATCTCCACTATTATTCATTCTCTTTATGGAGCCATTGGTGATATACATAAGAGAGTGTAGGGAAATTGAGGGAGTAATTATAGATCAGGAGGAATTTAATTTATGGGATTTGAGCATGACATAATCATAACTATGACCAATCCTGAGGTGGCATGCCCTAAACTACATGAAATTTTGGAAGAGTTTGGCAGACTATCCTATTTCAATATTAATAAATCAAAATCTGACACCTTAATAAGAGGCATAAAGCCTGAAGTTAAAAAATAATTGGAAAAACTATTTACCTTTAATTGGAAGTCGGAATGCATTGTTCATCTGGGTATAAAACTTTCATTTAAAGTGAAGGACATTCTTAAAGTTAACTTAAATGAGGTTATGAAGCAAGTTAGACCAATATTGGGTAATTGGAGACCTTTAAACCTATCCTGGTCAGCTAGAAATGCTGCTACTAACATGAGCATAATTCTGAAAATCACTTACTGTTTAAGATCAATACCAGGCAGAATACCAAATAATTATTTAAAAATCATTCAGTATACCTTGGACAAATTTATATATGGGGGGAAAAAAGTAGAATTAGGAAAAGTGTAATGAGCAAGAAATTTGAAAAAGGAGGCTTAAATGCCCCCTGTCTAAAAGATATATACCATAAAATTGTTATAGCTCAACTCATAAGCTGGAACATCCTCCAAGATAAACCTAGATGGTGTATGCTGGAAGAGGCCCTTATTAGGGATACCTCTGTAAATAATTTATTATGGCTTCCGAACTACAATAAAAATGTATTTGGCAAATCTCAAAAAAATTTAAACGCACTCTTAATATTTTGGTAAAAAAATAAATAGAGGATGCAAATATCCTACTTCCCTTCATTAGCTACCCCTATTGATCTCGTTGACACAAAAGATCTTTCCTCAACATTATTCCTCTTTCACAGTAAGGGCGTAATTTCGGTGTCAGAATTATTTTGACCTTTTCAGAGATGCAGAAGAAATATGAGTTTAAAAAATTCACCTTGGTTAAATTATGAAAGCTTAAAACAAAAGCTAATTACCTGGGGATTTACAATGATTAGAAGGAAATCTCCAGCTAAAATCGAAGAATTAATTATTAAGAGGGTAAATTTACACATAATTTCTAAATGTAATAAGATAACCTCACTGATTAAAAGTAAAGCAATTAAAGGTTGGGAACTAGTTTTTAGTATGGAACTAGATGAAAGTAATTTGATTGGAATTATAAAAATGATTAAGATATCAGCTCTAAACAAAGCATACTTAGAATTGTTCTTTAAATTAATGCATAGGTGGCATCTTACCCCGGTTAGAATGTCAAAATTTAATATAAAAGGGGAAGCCTTATGCTGGAAACAGTGCGGCTTATTAGGTAATGATGCCCATGTTTGGCGGGAGTGCAAAAAATATCTGAGATGTGGGTAGAAATATGCCAACTGTTGTCCAGAGTGATTGATAAACATATCCCCTGTACCCCACAATTGGTTATCTTCCATATGGATTTGGAGTTCTTGCACTTTACGGACAGATATTTGATTTCTCAGATCCTACTGGGGGCTAAATGGCTTATACTGAAATACTGGAATTCTCTGGTCGTTCCTACAATAAGAGAGTTAATCAATGTCATTTGGCTTAATAGGGATTTAATAGTTAACTATAACAGACCTTTTTCTTTAAAGCTTCGACCCAACATTAATTGGACTAAATGGGATAAATACCTTAACCATATAACAAGATAGTTTAGAAATGGGGGTGTTCCCTTTTCATTCTTTGTGTCTCTGTTTTTTGTTTTTTGCCTCAATAAAGGAATGAAAGTTGAGTATCGATGTAATATTGTACATTATTAAATCAATAATTTTATTCTGTAAGCTTATTTTTATCTGCTTATCAAATGTACAATATGAATGAATTATATTTTATGTATTGTAATGTTCATTTTGTCATGTATAAAAATAAAAATAAAAAGCTCAGAAAAAAAAAATGCGGGTTGTTGCTAGCACTTGCAGGCCTCGCGAAGCGAGGGCCGTAGTTGCTGAAAAAGAGTGCCGAAGGCGAGGGGCCGCATTTGCGTAGGTGGAAGCTCTACGGTGCCTCACAACCGGTTACAAACGACAGCACAAGCGGGACACGCAATGACTAACTACGGACTTACACAAAAAAATAAGAGCCGCAGGACTTAGAAAAAAATAAATTGCGGACTTACACAAAAACAATTACGACCCCCGGGACTAAGAAAAATTCCATTCCCGACTCGCAAAAATACGACCTTAATGGACAACCAGCGCACAGCGGCAAAGATTAAAGAACACAAAAATACACACAAAAATAATATAAAAACCTTACCCTCACCAAGCGGGGGGGGGGGGGGGGGGGGACCCAGGACCTCTGCAACATGGCTTAAACCTCGAATTCTATCAAATTTAAAAAGTTTACACACTCAAAAATCCCCTAAGCAACAGAAAAATGAGCGCTGAAAAAAACAAAAACGAGGCTACACGACCCATAAAGCCGCTAAATTCCACAAAGCTAATATGGCTTTTACAAAAACCTGTAAGACCTACAACATACACCATTAACAAGGACGTTTCATCATACAAACCCGCCTACCACATTCGCCACCATTTTACAACACTAACATACAGAATGCGGAAGTACACAGCTACGGTTTGGTGACACTTAATCCCGCGACACTTAATCCCGCGGCAGATAATGCTCACTTGCATATATGAATATTCTATATAATACCACACTCAAAGAAAAACGATTTCAAATACAGATACTGTTAAATAAGTATTCAGTAGGTGTATGTGTGTGATTTTACATGTATTTCTATTGTTAATAATATTTTATTTGTAGAGTGCTAATTAATATATGTACCGTATTTATCGGCGTAAAACACACACTTTTTCTCCCTGAAAATAGGGGGCAAATTATAGGTGCGTGTTATACGCCGATATTCCCTCCCCCCTCCTCATCCTCAACCTTCCTCCTCACTCTAAACCCCCTCCACATTCTAACCCCCCCCTCCACAACCTAAACCCCCCTCCTCCTCAACCTAAACCCCCCTCCTCAACCTTACACTGGTCCTTTAAATAACCTTAAATTAGACATTTGGGTTCAGAGCTACAATTTTTATCAGCCCCCTCTCTACTCTTTTACTCCAAACTTTTCTTGCAGTTCTCCAGGATCACTTACAAATATTCACAGATTTCTCAACCAGTGTATTAGAATATGCCATCCACTACAGCAGGGAATACCCAACCCTATACGGAAAACAGCATTTATCAAGTGCGAACACACCTATACAAAATTCATTATGGACCTCATTTATTTAATATTAACCCGTATACCACTTACGGACCCCAGGGGCACCTAATATTAACCCCTCTACTAGAGGGTATCAACGGCGCTCCATGGTATAATAAACTATAAATATGGGGTTCCTCATGGACCCCCATGGCACGTAAAGTTAACCTCTATACCATGTGGGTCATCATGGACCCCATGACACCAAATACTAACCCTTTACCATGGTGGTCCCTATGGACCCTCATAGTACTTAATATTTAACCCAATACTATTATTATCTCAAATGACCTCTTTGTAAACTAATCTATATCCATGAGGATCTTCATGAACCCCCATGGCAAAAATAATTAAACCTTATACTAAATGGATCTCAATGGACCCACATGGTATACTAAGCTATAACCATGGGGAACCACATGGACATCCATGGCAACTAAAGATAATCCCTAAACCATAGGGGTTATCATTGAAAATGTGTATATAAGTCAAAGTCACGCTCAAAAAATGTGCAAAAGCTCCTAGTAGGAGGAGCTCTATTAGCTACAGTTTTTTCTTTTGGGATTTTTAGGCAGAGGGTCGCTTCCATGGGCCGAAGATGAGGATCAAGGGCTTCAATCAAGACAGAATACCAATTCTTCAATCAACATGAAAGAGGGAATAGACAAACCTAACATATTTGTACCCATCAGTGCCAATATTTTCATTGTATACAGTTGAGAACAAGTTATATTATTCCAATATTAAATAAAAATTAATCTCTATGGACTTAGGTCTTTTCATATATTGGAAAATTAAAACTCTGGTCAGTTAATACTCAGTGCCCTATTTAAGGACAACTATGATCAGATCTCTCTTTATGTTCTTTTCAATAACTAAACTCGATAAAGAGTAAAATATTTTATAAAGCAAATGTTATAAACACAGCCTTTAAACATTTGTTTCTTATGTACATTTTATTACTGAAGGGTTTAGTTTCCTTGACTTCGCCTCTTCTTTCTACTTTTGTCGTTGTAAACAAATTAACTTTTCATTAGATCTTATAAAGCACTTGCACTTTTTGGTTCCACTTTTCCATAGAACACTTTTTCTTTGCATATAAAGCCTTCCTCAACCACAGGAAGTTACTCATCAGAAGCAGCAAAACTACATACAAAAAGAAATAAAACCTGTTATTTTATTTAAAGCAAAAGTATATTAATTCTCTTGCTATGTTCTGTAGATATTGCTCTAACTAGAAGAAAGTATTAAGCAATGCATTAAGAGATGGGTTCTGTATACAGAATGAGTCCATCCAACCAACCTGTACCAGTAGGAAACCAATAGAACCAACATTTAAAAACTCAAGAACTAATCATATACTTTTACCATCTCAATATATCACTATATAACAGTTCTCTGGTGCCTAACACCTTATTATTATATTACTAGCGACTTGCCCATCAAAAAATGACGGTCAATAAAAGAAAGTGTTGAAATGCTGTCTGTCACACAATGTGAGTGTACTGTGTGCCTCAAGTAACTAAATTCCTCAAAAAGCAGAAATGTACATGACATAAAAAAAGAAAAAGTAAAATCACCAAAAATAAAAAATGTACATTACAGAAGCAAAAAAAGAAACCTAAGTGACCAAAAATAAAAAAGGAACATTACAGAAAATAAAAAAAGACATTACAACCTCCCGTCACTACAAAATTGTTTAAAAAATTACACACCTGAAAATGAAATACATATAATACATACATATAATACAATACAACAATATTAAATAAAATAAAATACAGTACAATTAAATAAAATACAATACAACCCTATGTAATATACAAGCCACTATCTAGTATACATGGCACTATCTACTATACATGCTACTATCTACTATACATGCACTTATTTGTATATGCTATTGAGAAAGACTGTAAAGTCGAAACGCGTCTGGATTTGAAGTAGGTTTGTTACTTTTAGCAGTATTGTGTCATTGTCACTGTGGATACGCTGCAGGTTTTATTATTTACAACAGGGACTATTCATTTGTGGCCCATATATCTCATTAGTGCTGGTTTGAGTGTGGTGTGGTGGGGGGAGGGGTTAAAAAGCCCTGTCCCATATTCCATCATACACCCGACCTGCATGAGACTGAAGTGGATCACAATATAAGCCCTGTATTAATACACCGAAAGGAATCTACATTGGGAGTGCTATTAATAACATAGCATTCCAAGGAGGAAGACAACGGACCGATATTGATGATCCGGATATGAAAGACATCTGTTTTCCACTTGGATATTTTTTGTATTAAATGTGAGTGCAATTTATGTTGTTTTACATTTTAAATAAACTGTTATTAACATACTACACCATATAGTATCTTTGGCGCTTCTCTACCCCCACCCTTTCTTCTATGTAATATACATGCCACTATCTAGTATACATGGCACTATCTACTATACATGCCACTATCTACTATACATGCCACTATGTAATATAAATGCCACTATGTAATATACATGCCACTATATAATGTAATATACATCCCACTATGTAATATACATCCCACTATGTAATATACAATACTATCTAATAATACATCCCCCTATCTATGTAATATACAATACATGCTATCTATATATATATAGCTACCCTAATTGTAAGGTACAATAAAATAATTAAGACCACTTACCTTTGAGATGTTTCTTCAGATCAGCAACCTACGGTAAAAAAGATTTCAAAAATTAATACAACATTTTTCCATGAAATACCTAAACATTCTAAACATTGTAAACATTCTAAACATTGTAAATATTCTAAATATTGTAAATATTATACTCACCTTTCCAGCATGTCCCGTTCCAGCATGTCACATCCTCCATGTTCCGTCCGCCATGTTCCGTCGGCCATCTTTGCTTGTGGTCTGGCGGTACTCCTGTAAAAAAAAAACATTACAGTAGTAAACATAAAGCAAAGTAAAATAAACACAATCTGCATTATACTTACCTTTCCCGCGATGTCTCTGGCCTCCTCGTCTTCTCCAGAAGAATCCGCGCCTTTAAAAAAAAAAAAAAAAATGACACACATCCGCCCTGGCGCATGTTTCCGACGCTATGTTTCCGACCTTCCTATGGAGTGTTCCAGACTAAAATTGGCAATGGCGGCTTCTGATTGGCTGAAAGGGCTGTCTATCAAATTCAGCCAATGAGAAGACCCCATTTGTGAACCAATGAAAAAAGTATACACCCCAAAATACAACGCTGATTGGATAACACACCTTTATTTGAACCAATCCTAAGGCTTTATTACCATCAGCCAATCACAATGGAATATACCCCCACGTACTGATTGGTGAAGACATTGCTTATTTTCTTATGGAAAATTCTCCTGGAGCCTCATTAGCGTCGGGTATGTCCGGGAGTGTGGATGTAAGTATATATATATATTTTTTTTTACATAGCGTGGAATAAGTGGAACCGGAGCAGGCCGTAGACATCGCGTGGAGATAAGTAGAATGTAGATTATGTTTATTTTATTTTGATGTATGTGTATTAATGTTGTGTTTTCTTTAACTGGTGCCGCGCCGGAGAATGATTTAAAGAATGCCGGACGGGACATGGCGGAAAGGTGAGTAGAATATTTATAATGTATAGAATGTATATAATGTATAGAATGTATAGAATGTCTATAATGTTTATTTTATAAGTGTAAACGTGTTGCACTAATTTTTTGTAATTTTTTTTCCGTAGGTGGCTGATTGCAATGGACATCTCCAAAGGTAAGTGGTCTTAATTTTTTTATTTTAGCTTAGACTTAAATTAGTTAATATATAGATAGCATTTATTGTATGTTAGCTAGGGGTTTTATATAGATAGCATAGGATGGATTGTATATTAAATTGTGTTATTTATTTAGATATATTGGGAATAGTGATGTCGCGAACATCACATTTTCGGTTCGCGAACCGCGGACGCAAATTCCATCAAATGGTCGCGAACGGACGAACATCGGCGAACCGCCATAGACTTCAATGGGCAGGCAAATTTCAAAACCCACAGGGACTCTTTCTGGCCACAATAGTGATGGGAAAGTTGTTTCAAGGGGACTAACACCCGGACTGTGGCATGCCGGAGGGGGATCCATGGCAAAACTCCCACAGAAAATTACATAGTTGATGCAGAGTCTGGTTTTAAGCCATAAAGGGCATAAATCACCTAACATTCCTAAATTGTTTGGAATAACATGCTTTAAAACATCAGGTATGATGTTGTATCGATCAGGTAGTGTAAGGGTTACACCCGCTTCACAGTAACAGACCAATCTCCCCGTTTAATGCACCGCAAACAACCGCAAACAGTCCCTTTGCACAACTGCAAACTCCCCATTTGCACAAGGTTGGATACCAAGCTAGCCATGTCCCGTTCCTTGTCCTCACTGATGTCATTGAAGGTCTCTTCCTCCACCCAGCCACCAAGGGTCCCCGAAAGGGGACAACAAGCCCCCTGGGACGCCTGCTGTGTTTGGTCTTCCACCTCCTCAAAGCCACCTTCCTCCTCTGACTCCTCTTCTTCAGACTCCCACAGTCTGGGGGCTTCCACTGCCCTGCATGGAAGATTATACACAGGTCAGAGTCTGGGGGCTTCCACTGCCCAGCATGGAATATTATACACAGGTCAGAGTCTGGGGCTTCCACTGCCCAGCATGGAAGATTATACACAGGTCAGAGACTGGGGGCTTCCACTGCCCAGCATGGAAGATTATACACAGGTCAGAGTCTGGGGGCTTCCACTGCCCAGCATGGAAGATTATACACAGGTCAGAGTCTGGGGGCTTCCACCGCCCAGCATGGAAGATTATACACAGGTCGGAGTCTGGGGGCTTCCACTGCCATGCATGGAAGATTATACACAGGTCAGAGTCTGGGGCTTCCACTGCACAGCATGGAAGATTATACGCGTTGCCTCTGTCTGCGTTATTATAAGGTGTGTACTGTTAAGTAGTACTATTCCTATCGGGTTAATCCCTGTTACGTCACCTATCAGGGGACGTGTATATGGCATGGATTTTTGGAACAGGGAGATGGAAAAAGATGCTTGGTTGGACCTCCTACTTCGAATTTGGGGCACTGCACGTGCAATCTAAGGTGCCACCAGATAGGAGTGGTGTATTAAGTTGTACTACTCATTCCTATCAGTTTAATACCTGTTACGTTACCTATCAGGGGACGTGTATATGGCATAGATTTTGGAAACAGGGAGATGGAAATAGATGCTTGGTCGGTCCTCTCACTTAGAATTTGGGGCACTGCACGTGCAAGGTAATGTGCCACCAGATAGGAGTGGTGTATTAAGTTGTACTATTCATTCCTATCAGTTTAATACCTGTTCCGTCACCTATCTTTCCTCCCAATAGCACATTCTATATGTCATCAACCGGCCTGTGTGTATTTAGAGAACCACACTTTAAGGCCCTTAACCTGGGACAAGGTGGCTTGGCTATCAGAATTGCCTCAGAGCCTTAAAAACTCGCCAAACCCCCTAATCAGACACTCACTATCATACTGGAAATGGGCCAAGAAACACACAGGTTTGTTCCGTGGATTCACCCAAATGACCCCAAATCTTGACCACCCTCAGGCCCCGAAACACATGAGCACAACATCACAACACTGGTGGAGGTCAAGGAAACTAGATAGACTGGGAGACTGGTTAGTAAAGGGCCAGATGCTCACCTATGAGGAACTTAGGGACAAGCATGAGCTACCGCTGTCAGAACATTACAATTACTGTAGGCTGAGGCATTTCACACACTCCCTGACCCAGACCCAGAAACAGGGGACAACGGTCTTAAATTGGTTCTCCAAAATTTGTAAAGATAAACCTCTATCAAGGGGGATCATTGGGTCGCTTTACAAATATAAAACATTTGTTACTGGTTGAAGCGACACTGGGGGAAGGACCGGAGTGGGGGAGCCCTGGAGACCCTTCAGAAGCCACAGGCGGCAAAATCATCCCAGGAAAGGAGAGGTCGCTCACTGAAGCCTGCCCTAGGGTAACCCAAGGCTGATTGTCCAGGTTAGATATTGTAAATAATAAGCTAATACTGCTGGAGGGATGATAGCAAATAGGACTTTGGTGTTCCCTGCAGATATACTCTTTACTATTGTCTGTTTTACCATGTTTTAGGTATCTCTTAAATTGCAATTACAGTAAAAAATAAGAAACATTTTTAACCTAAAAAGTAAAAATAAGAAGGAATAACCAGCTAACTTTCACAAAATGTCTTTATTGTAAATATGTATTTTTGCACAACTGTTATGCAAGACTGTTCAAAAATGCTTTATTTTCCATTACATGCTGTACGCCTTCTAAAATAAAATAATTTAAATGCAAAAATTAGGTATTGTTGCAGTGACAAGAAAAATTGATGTTAGTTTGCCAGTCAGAAAGTGCCCTAAAACATTGCGTTTTGAACCTTAGTTGGTGGCGTATAAGTGACGCAAGTCATCCGGCATTCAGGGAGAAATACAGCAGCGTGTGGACCATTATTAGCTCAAGGCAGCTCATGTATCGGGCCTTTTTTAATCGAATGTATAGCCCACTGTCAGTCCCTTCGGGATCCATCCCTCATTCATTTTAATAAAGGTGAGGTAATCTAGACTTTTTTGACCTAGGCGACTTCTCTTATCAGTGACAAAACCTCCAGCTGCACTGAAGGTCCTTTCTGACAGGACACTTGAAGCGGGCAGGACAGAAGTTCTATGGCAAATTGGGATAGCTCAGGCCACAGGGCAAGCGTGCACACCCAGTAGTCAAGGGGTTCATCGCTCCTCATAGTGTCGATATCTGTAGTTATGGCGAGGTAGTCTGTTACCTGACGGTAGAGTCGTTCTCTGAGGGTGGACCCCAAAGGGCTGTGGGATGCATAGGACTTAAAAAGCTCTGCATGTCCTCCATCAACAACACGTCTGTAAAGCATCCTCTCCTTGCCGGCGTGGTCGTGGGAGGAGGAGGATTATGTTCAACTCTTCCGCTGTTAGATTGCCTTTGTGCTGTGACATCACCCTTAAACGCTGTGTAAAGCATACTTTTTAATTTATTTTGGTAGTGCTGCATCCTTTCCGACTTGTGGTAATTCGGTAACATTTCAGGCACTTTCTGCTTATACCGGGGGTCTAGTAACGTGGACACCCAGTACAGGTCGTTCTCCTTCATCCTTTTTATACGAGGGTCCCTCAACAGGCACAACAGCATGAAAGACCCCATTTGCACAAGGTTGGATGCCGAGCTAGTCATGTCCCGTTCCTCGTCCTCAGTGATCTCACTACAGGTATGTTCTTACCCCCAGCCACGTACAACACCACTGGTACCAGATAGGTGACAACGAGCACCCTGGGATGCCTGTTGTGGTTGGTCTTCATCCTCCTCTTCAAAGCCACATTCCTCCTCTGACTCCTCTTTCTCACAATCCTCTTCCAGCGTTGCCGCAGGTCCAGCAAGCGATACTTATAATGCTGTTTCTTGCGGTGATGGTGACCACAACTCTTCCTCTTCCTCTTCAAGCTCATCTACGGCCTGATCCAGCACTCTTCGCACGGCACGCTCCAGGAAGAAAACAAATGGTATGATGTCACTGATGGTGCCCTGGGTGTGACTGACCAGGTTTGTAACCTCCTCAAAAGGACGCATAAGCCTACAGGCATTGCGCATAAACGTCCAGTAACATGGCAAAAAAATCCCCAGCTCCGCAGAGGCTGTCCTAGCACTTCGGTCATACAAATACTCGTTAATGGCCTTTTCTTGTTAGAGCAGGCGGTCGAACATTAGGAGTGTTGAATTCCAACGTGTCGGGCTGTCTAAAATCAAGCGCCTCGCTGGCATGTTAATTCGCCGCTGGATATCTGTAAAGTGCACCATGGCCGTGTAGGAATGCCTGAAATGAGCACACACCTTCCTGGCCTGCTTCAGGACATCCTGTAAGCCTGGGTGCTTATGCACAAAGCGTTGTACAATCAGATTACACACATGTGCCATGCACGGCACATGTGTCAACTTGCCCAAATTCAGTGCTGCCAACAAATTTCTTCCGTTGTCACAAACCACTTTGCCGATCTCCAGTTGGTGCAGAGTCAGCCACTGATCCACCTGTGCGTTCAGGGTGGACAGGAGTGCTGGTCCGGATGTGGAATAGTACCTGTGGAGCTGGGGGGGGGGGGGGGTGCCGTTGATGTGGAGCAAGACATAGCAGCAGCAGAAGAGGACTCAGCCAAGGAGGTTATGGAAGAGGATGGAGTAGGAGGAGTAGAGGAGGTGGCAGCAGGCCTGCCTGCAAGTCGTGGCGGTGTCACCTACTCCTCTGCAGAGCCACGTATTCCATGCTTGGCAGCCGTCACCAAATTTACCCAATGCGCAGTGTAGGTGATATACCTGCCCTGACCATGCTTTGCAGACCAGGTATCCGAGACCAGATGGACCCTTGCCCCAACACTGTGTGCCAGAGATGCCATTACTTCATTTTGCACAATGGAGTACAGGTTGGGGATTGCTTTTTGTGCAAAGAAATTTCGGCCGGGTACCTTCCACTGTGGTGTCCAAATAGCTAAAAAAAATTGAACGCCTCAGACTCCACCAGCTTGTATGGTAAAAGCTGGCGGGCTAAGAGTTCAGACAAGACAGCTGTCAGTTGCCGGGCAAGGGGGTGACTTTGTGACATTGGCTTCTTACGCTCAAACATGTCCTTGACAGACACCTGACTGTGGGCAGATGAGCAGGGACTGCTCAGGGCGAGACACGGAGTGGCGGATGGTTGAGAGGGGGCAAGCAGGGCAGCACTGGTTGACGTGACTGAGGATGCTGGACCGGGAGGAGGATGGCGGCTTTGAATTTGTGTGCTGTTTGTACTGATGTGTTGATCCCATAGGTGTTTGTGATGTGACATCATGTGCCTTCGCAAAGAAGTTGTACCTAGGTGGGTGTTGGACTTCCCACAACTCAGTTTCTTTTCGCACAGGTTGCAAATGGCATCACTGTTGTCACAGGCAGACACACGAAAAAATTGCCACACTGCTGAGCTCTGCAATGACGGCATTCTGGTGGTGGCAAAAGCATGCGTTGACTGGAGTGCTGTCTGGATGACCCCGGGTGCCAAAGCATGCTGTGTGACTGTGCCACTAGCTACTTTCGACGACCTCCCGCTGCTTCCAACTCGTCTCCTCCTCCTCTCTGTCTCCCCATCTGAACTTTCCTCCTGTTCTTCTTCTTTTATAGCGGGCACCCACGTGACATCCACAGACGCATTGTCATCATCAACCGCTTCACTTGTATCAACAAAAGAAGCAGCGCCGGGTACAACATCACCATCATCATCAGACCGTACGTCCATGTGTGTAATGCTGCCTGACTGGGACATACCCCTGTTATCTACATCCTCTGGCACTAATGTTTGTGCATCACTCATTTCTTCCAATGGATCTGTAAATAACTCTGCTGACGGATCAAGTGAAGCGGCTGTGGTGCTAGTGTTGGTGGTGGCGGCAGGCGGGCGAGTGGTAACTGGAGAGGTGCCCGAAGCTAAGCTGGAGGAGGATGGTGCGTCTAGTTTCTTAGCGGAAGCTGTAGAAGATTGGGTGTCCTGTGTTAGCCAGTCAACCATGTCCTCAGAACTGTTCAAGTTCAGGGTACGTTGCCTCTGAAAACTGGGCATTATTCTAGGGCCAAAGGGAATCACAGCACCACGACGGCCCCTGCGGGGTTGCTTGCCTCTGCCTGTCATTTGTTTTACAATTAGTGGTACTATGCGTGCAAGCTACTGTGACACCAGATATGAGTGTCACTGTGCACTGGCAAAAGTTGGCAGACTAGATGCAATCGATTGAATATCAGTTGCCTGCCTAAAAGCAACTGATATTCAATCGATTACAGTAAAAAAAGGGTTGTTTTATTTCACTGAACACTACGGTTGCACTACATATGAGTGTCATTGTGCACTGGTAAAAGTTGGCAGACTAGATGCAATAGGCCTCACACACACGCCTGTAGGCAGGCAACTGATATTCAATCGATTACAGTGAAAAAAGTGTTGTTTTATTTCACTGCACTCTACGGTGACACCAGATATGAGTGTCACTGTGCACTGGCAAAAGTTGGCAGACAAGATGCAATAGGCCTGACACACATGCCTGTAGGCAGGCAACTGATATTCAATCGATTACAGTAAAAAAAGGGTTGTTTTATTTCACTGAACACTACGGTTGCACTAAATATGAGTGTCACTGTGCACTGGCAAAAGTTGGCAGACTAGATGCAATAGGCCTTACACACACGCCTTTAGGCAGGCAACTGATATTCAATCGATTACAGTAAAAAAAGGGTTGTTTTATTTCACTGCACACTACGGTGACACCAGATATGAGTGTCACTGTGCACTGGCATAAGTTGGCAGACTAGATGCAATAGGCCTCACACACACGCCTGTAGGCAGGCAAGTGATATTCAATCGATTAAAGTAAAAAAAGGGTTGTTTTATTTCACTGCACACTACGGTTGCACTAGATATGAGTGTCACTGTGCACTGGCAAAAGTTGGCAGACTAGATGCAATAGGCCTCAGACACACGCCTTTAGGCAGGCAACTGATATTCAATTGATTACAGTAAAAAAAGGGTTGTTTTATTTCACTGCACACTACGGTGACACCAGATATGAGTGTCACTGTGCACTGGCATAAGTTGGCAGACTAGATGCAATAGGCCTCACACACTTGCCTGTAGGCAGGCAAGTGATATTCAATCGATTACAGTAAAAAAAGGGTTGTTTTATTTCACTGAACACTACGGTTGCACTAGATATGAGTGTCACTGTGCACTGGCAAAAGTTGGCAGACTAGAGGCAATAGGCCTCACACACACGCCTTTAGGCAGGCAACTGATATTCAATCGATTACAGTAAAAAAAGGGTTGTTTTATTTCACTGAACACTACGGTGACACCAGATATGAGTGTCACTGTGCACTGGCAAAAGTTG
Organism: Discoglossus pictus; assembly: GCA_027410445.1. Classification (NCBI taxonomy): domain Eukaryota; kingdom Metazoa; phylum Chordata; class Amphibia; order Anura; family Alytidae; genus Discoglossus; species Discoglossus pictus. The sequence goes on along the minus strand of CM050165.1, from coordinate 440,390,516 downwards.
GCAGATTAGATTCAATAGGCCTCACACACACGCCTGTAGGCAGGCAACTGATATTCAATCGATTACAGTAAAAAAAGGGTTGTTTTATTTTACTGCACACTACGGTTGCACTAGATATGAGTGTCACTGTGCACTGGCAAAAGTTGGCAGACTAGATGCAATAGGCCTCACACACACGCCTTTAGGCAGGCAACTGATATTCAATCGTTTACAGTAAAAAAAGGGTTGTTTTATTTCACTGCACACTACGGTGACACCAGATATGAGTGTCACTGTGCACTGGCATAAGTTGGCAGACTAGATGCAATAGGCCTCACACACACGCCTGTAGGCAGGCAACTGATATTCAATCGATTACAGTAAAAAAAGGGTTGTTTTATTTCACTGAACACTACGGTTGCACTAGATATGAGTGTCACTGTGCACTGGCAAAAGTTGGCAGACTAGAGGCAATAGGCCTCACACACACGCCTTTAGGCAGGCAACTGATATTCAATCGATTACAGTAAAAAAAGGGTTGTTTTATTTCACTGAACACTACGGTGACACCAGATATGAGTGTCACTGTGCACTGGCAAAAGTTGGCAGATTAGATTCAATAGGCCTCACACACACGCCTGTAGGCAGGCAACTGATATTCAATCGATTACAGTAAAAAAAGGGTTGTTTTATTTTACTGCACACTACGGTTGCACTAGATATGAGTGTCACTGTGCACTGGCAAAAGTTGGCAGACTAGATGCAATAGGCCTCACACACACGCCTTTAGGCAGGCAACTGATATTCAATCGTTTACAGTAAAAAAAGGGTTGTTTTATTTCACTGCACACTACGGTGACACCAGATATGAGTGTCACTGTGCACTGGCATAAGTTGGCAGACTAGATGCAATAGGCCTCACACACACGCCTGTAGGCAGGCAACTGATATTCAATCGATTACAGTAAAAAAAGGGTTGTTTTATTTCACTGAACACTACGGTTGCACTAGATATGAGTGTCACTGTGCACTGGCAAAAGTTGGCAGACTAGAGGCAATAGGCCTCACACACACGCCTTTAGGCAGGCAACTGATATTCAATCGATTACAGTAAAAAAAGGGTTGTTTTATTTCACTGAACACTACGGTGACACCAGATATGAGTGTCACTGTGCACTGGCAAAAGTTGGCAGATTAGATTCAATAGGCCTCACACACACGCCTGTAGGCAGGCAACTGATATTCAATCGATTACAGTAAAAAAAGTGTTGTTTTATTTTACTGCACACTACGGTTGCACTAGATATGAGTGTCACTGTGCACTGGCAAAAGTTGGCAGACTAGATGCAATAGGCCTCACACACACGCCTTTAGGCAGGCAACTGATATTTAATCGATTACAGTAAAAAAAGGGTTGTTTTATTTCACTGCACACTACTGTGACACCAGATATGAGTGTCACTGTGCACTGGCAAAAGTTGGCAGACTAGATGCAATAGGCCTCACACACACGCTAGCAGGCAGGCATATGCAATTAGATTACACAGAAAAAAATAATAAAATAAAATAAAAAGGGCTTTTTGGGTTGCTGTCCTTGCAGCAGATATCAAAGGAGTCGTTCAGGTGTGTAGTTAAAGCTAAATACACAGCCTGGCTATCTATTTCCCTATTGAATCAGCAGAAAAAATAAAATAAAATAAATAAATGATGTTCTAGTCCTAAAAAGGGCTTTTGGGGTTGCTGTCCTTGCAACAGATATCAATGGAGTCCTTCAGGTGTGTAGTTAAAGCTAAATACACAGCCTGGCTATGTATTTCCCTATTAAATCAACAGCAGGTAGAATATATCTCCTCTCTCAACAAATGCAGCTACAGAATGATTCTAAAGTGGAGGCTCTGGAAGGGAGTGTAGTCTGCTGATTGGCTGTAATGTGTCTGTTGACTGTAAGGTGCAGGGTCATAGTTTCCTCAATGATAAAGAATAGTGGGCGTACCGAAAAGCGCATATGTTCGCCGTTCGTTGCCAATGCATCACTAATTGGGAATGTATTATTATATAGATAGGATGTATATTACATTATGCTATTTATTTAAATAGATTGGGTATGTATTATTATATAGATAGGATGTATATTAGATTATGCTATTTATTTAGATAGATTGTGTAATGTATATTAGATAGTGGTGTATTGTATTTTAATTGTATTGTAATTGTATGTATTTGTATTGTATGTATTTGTATTGTATGTATTTGTATTATATGTATTTCCTTTTCAGGTGAGTATTTTTTTTTTCTGTAGTAAGTGGGGGGGGGATTGTAATGTTTTTTTTTTTTTCTGTAATGTTCCTTTTTTTATTTTTTGTGACAGGTTTTTTTATTTTGTGTAATGTAGTTTATGTTTTTTTGTGAGTTAGTTTTTTATTTCATGTAATGTAGATTATTTTTTTGTGACTTTAGGTTTTTTATTTTCTGTAATTAGCGTGGTGGGGGTTAATAGGGGGTAGGTAGTGTAGATGTTAATAGGTTAGTGTAGAGGGTGTTTAGTTGATCTTTAATGTTTTATTGGGGGTGATATAGTGCAGTATAGTGTTAATACTTAGTGTCATGATGGTCCTTGAGGACGATCATGGCACTTATGTGGTTAATGTAGTGTTGTAACAGGCCCATAATGGTTTTAATATACCCTTATGGGACTGATGGAGTTAAATAGAGGCTTATGGGGGTCTGTATTGCCCCCCATAAGTGACAGGGTTAATGAAGGGCTTATGGGGGTCTGTATTGACCCCCATGAGTGACAGGCTTAATGAAGGGCTTATGGAGGTCTCTATTGACCCCCATGAGTGACAGGTTTAATGAGGGTTTTATGGGGGTCTGTATTGACCCCCATGATTGACAGGGTGACAGTGTATTTTTTTTCTTTTACAACGGGTCCTTTAAGGACCTTTACAGTCCTTTAAGGACCTGTTACGCTGGAATTTTGAATTTTGATTGCAGCGGGGGTCCCCGATCGCGTGCAATCGGGACCCCCACTGCGATGATTAATGTGGGGTTAATGCAGGGCTCGGAGCTTATCTCGGATCCCCTGCGGTTAATCCGGGTTTCCGATCTTATCTCGGATCCCTTTTTGGATAAGTTGTAGGTGGCTGAGCAGTTCTGGGTCTTTGAGCCTCGTTTTCATTTTTTTCGACGGCCATTTTTTCTGTCGCTTAGGGGAATTTCGTGTGTGTGAACTTGGGAATTTGTTCTTATATGGATGTGTAACTTCACTTTCAGAGGTACTGGGTGCCCCCACTCAGTCTCCTGCCAGCCTGCAGAAGATTTCTGTCTCCACTGGGGACAGAAGTTCCACATCCACAGGAACCCGGGGAAAGGGCAGTTAAGTACCCTTATTTTCTCCCACTGGATCTCCTGCACTATTTGTGTCTGGACGGTCACCAGCTGATCCTTGGTTTGCTCTGGCATAACAGCCCTACACATCTGGAACCTCCTGACCTCCTGGCCACCTCGTCTTCCTCTGCTGCAGATAACCTGGGTCCAGGGACTGGGGCTTGGGTGACCTGCATAACATTATTACCTGCCTGCAGTTCGTCCTCCCCTCTGCAGTGCTCATCCTCTGGATTTAGTTCCTCCATCATGTCCTTGTAGGTAGCCATCCTCCCACTGGTAACTGCACCAAGATGCCACCACTGTCAACTAATATGTCACGACCAAGAGACTAGGGGCTCAGTACAACCCTAATTCTCCTACTGTAGCTTATAGGAGCAATCTACAGATTGTGATGTTAAATTTATCTCAGCACACCAGCAAGTCAAATCAGATCAGAACATCATATATGGAGCAGCAGAGAAATCACAGGACACCTTTTCTTAGTTCAGAGGCAAGTTGAGACTGGCCATTTATTCTGGCTTTTACTAAAAATTATAAACACCAAAAGACTTCCCCCACACCCTATCACCAGGGTTACCAACCCTCATCCCTCAGTTTATAGATCTGTTATCACAGAGGCCATAAACTAACTTCCTCTGAGGCCAGGGAGGATGCATGCCTGGCTGCTCAGAGTAGTCTTATCAACTATAATAGTTATTGTTACTGACAACTTGCAATTTGTGAAGTCTGCAAATCAGATGGGGAGAGAGGCTTGCAATGAGCACCAAAGGCCCGTACCTTGGAGCAGTTGTAAAACACAGGGGAAGGAGATGGGAAGAGAAATAGGGGAGGGAGAAGATACACAGGGGAGGGAGAGGGGGAAGAGAAAGAGGTGAAGGGACAGGGGAGAGACACAAAGGAGGGAGAGGGGGTGAGACAGACACGGGGGGAAGAGACACAGGGGAGGGAGAGGAGGGAAAGAGACATAGGGGAGGGAGGAGGGAAGAAGAAGGAGATGGGGAAATGAGGCACAGGAGAGGGGGAAAGGCGAAACAGGGGAGGGAGGGGGAGAGATGGGAGGTGGGGAGAAACACATGGGAGGGAGGGAGTGGAGGGGGGAGAGGCTTGCAATGAGTGGCAAAGACGCTTATCGCAAGGCATGTAAAGTAGAGGGGGGAGCGGCGCTCATTACAAAGCCCGAGATGAGCTCCAAAGCCGCTAATCACAAGGCCAGCAAGTAAGAGGGATGGGAGAGTCTCGCATTGTGTGGCAAACACCATTGAGTGGCTTCAAATTTTATTGCCGTCATTTTTGACGAGCAATTCGCTAGTATCCACATAAACTCTGGTAGAAACATAACCCTTTGTCCCATATGTGACTAGTGTAGCTTTATATAATATTAGCATATCCTAGGGCCTACCTCTAGCACAAATACATTATTTTAACCTTTTATAATGACCCAAAATATCTTATTAGATAAATTCCCTACTCTAAACATTATAATATTACTTTTCAAATGATACTTTGAAAAGGGACTAACAATGTCATGTCCCAACCATAACCTGAGCACTGACAAAATAGTCTTAGAGTTCACAGCGTGTCAGTTCGATCTTGGGCCGTACAGGCACTCATTGATGAAGATCAGGGGTCTCCGATCCTGGCCCTCATAAGTCAGTCATGACACTGGCGCACATTGAGCTCTTGAACCATAAGAGGTACTCTGATAGGAATCCTGTCACAGAAAATAAAACTTAAAAACATAAATTAAAAAAAATATCAATATAAAGCGGCATTATGTGCAGATGATATGATGTTGTCACCAACCCACCTATTTCAGACAAATCCTATTCCATGCTGATATCTATGTTTCCCATTGTCCAAGATTTATGTAAAACAAATTTCCCATTCAGACAGCCCACCACAGCCATTACATATTTAAGTATTAAAATACCAATAAACATTATACGCCTGCTGGAAGTAAATTACACACGGCTCACACGACACACACTAAAGACCCAGAGACCTGGTCTAAATTTCCAATATCACTCAAGGGAAGAATAGCAACAGTATAAATGAGCCCATTAGCAATACTGTTATATTTATTTAGGGCACTTCCCATCTCAGTCACAACAGCCCTAGTCTATTCAAGCAACGCAAATAACGTTGCTCAAAAAAATCTGCTGTGGTAGCTTTTCCTGTACCGAAAACACTTATTTAATGCTTTTCAATGGTAATGTAAGTGAGCACAGACACATCTCGCAAATCCAAGCCTTGGAGTAAGTTACAAGACTTAGGTTTTGCTGGAAAGGGCTGTGCTCAGTAAATTACTGAGCTGAAATCAGTCTAAACAAAGTAGAATCCATGGGGATTCCCCCCATTCATACACGCAGTGGAGGAAGTCCCCAGGAATCCCCTTCCACGCTCACCCCCTGAACAAGAAAAAAAAGCATTTACCTTTAAAAGTCATATTTGGAGGTAGAACAGTTTGGTTAAAAAAGAGGTTTAGTACCTGGGTTCCCTTTAGTTCCCCATATGTCTGCCTGTCTGCAGGGTGCCTATCTATCTATTCGTTAGGTCCTATATTTTAGGAATTCCAAGAAGCCGGGAATCATAACTTAATGTCATTCAAAAGTATTACCTTATTTCCATTCTAGATAAATATTATAATGAATCTGAGAATGAATGACCACAGATTGTGTAGTACAAGCCGTAGGTCTGCGGGCTTGTGATTTGCTACAATTACAGAGCGATTCAATTGAACAAGCCCGCAACTTACGGGGCCGGAAGTCGAAACTGTACACCATGCACTTGTATGTAGTATTTCAGAGTGTGATCCAGATCAATTAGGCAAGGCCGTAACTCCTGATTTAGAAACAGCCAAAAGAAAATGAGGCCGTCATCATTACAGCAGTAAAACATGGAGGTTACAATTCAATCAATTATACTTTCGAAGTCCAATATGTGATGGGACTCGCAATCCAGCAGTGCACAAAATAGTAAAATGAATGCCAATACTGTTCTAGTCCATGTGGGTGGCCTGATATGTATTATCTCATTGATTTCCAAGATTGATGTAACACCAAAATGAAACATAAATATTTTCTACTGCAGATTTGCAAGCTTGAGACTGTTGTGCAATTAATTTTAATGTCTTTCCCCATCTTTTGAAGTGTAATATAGATTTTTTTATGTGCATTTACAGTGCTACGCACCCCCTTTGCGAGCCCTGTCTGGTACCTGTAGGATTTTCTTCTACATTTGCCATTTACAGGTGTGAAAACATTTGCGGGTTTGAGGAATTGTAGCAATTGAATAGGGATTTGCGATTTTAGCAATTGTAACACTTGTGGGCTTGAAAGATCAAAGGCTTATATGGGCTGTAAGTTACGGTTTTATCAACCGCAGGCATTTTCAGCCTGTAACCCGTAGATCGCTTGTGGCTTGCAAAAAGATGCAAATTAAATAGCAAATTAGATTACGGGCTACATTACTGGATCCAGTAAACAACAATAGCTCAATTGAATTGAGGCCTTTATATTCTACTATTTGGTAATTACGTCCCTAGCCTTAATTCATGTTTATAGCAGGGATACATTTAGGCTTTATGCATACACATAAATATGTATGTTTTCAGTAATGCAGAACAGGTCAGGTACACAGAAATGTCACCACATAAAGACATCTGCATATGGACACACTATGTCATGGACTATGACTTTGGATAATGCAAGGGGAAAGAAGATGTAGTAACTGGGCACATGAGTCTGAATGGAGCTAGGGCAGCATAAAGCCTACATGTGCCCCTGCTATCTCTATTAAACCTACTCGCTCATCTTGATTCTATATCAATTAACTTTGCTCAGGCTACAGAGAGGGACCTGAATGCCTTCAGTGACAGCCTCATACATTTTGGAGTGAGCTACATGTTTTAGGATTATTTATGCAGCATATCAGATTCCCCACCATGTACTATACAATTTATTCCACTATCTTTTTATATTTATGGGATGTTGAGAATATTTTACTTTTTTTTTTGTTCAAATTATATTTTTACTTGGGAATTTATCTTGTTTTTAATTCACTTTTGTTATTTTCAGTAGCCAGTTGTGGAAATACCTTGTTAAATTTTTTTGACAAGGAACTTTTATAAATGCCCATAAGCAATGTAATTTCCCTCCGGCTCCATATGCTGCTACGTGCAGAGCATTGCGATGTTTATTATATGATAATGACGCAGTTATGAATATAGTTATAGGCAGAAAGGATGGTTAGATTCTAGACATATGTAGAGGTAAACAAATATCTGTCAATCATAGTATTTTACAAGCCAAGAGTAAGTTTATTAAATAACATTCAGGGGCCGTAAGTTATGCAGTATATACTGTATACAAAACAGAGAATCTATTTGAAATACATATTTTTCAAAAGCATATTTAATACATTCTTTATTCTTTTTCAATCTACTTGCAATAAAATGTAGTGACAAACCTAATGGCTGTTGAGCGTTGTTGAATGGAGGAGCAGACTGTGAGCTAATTAGTAATTAATAAATGGTAATAAATAATGGAGCTCCTCCTCAGATTTTAATCTTTTCTTATGCAAATTCCTTATTGGAATAGACTATGGGTAAAACATCTATTTTATATATATTTATTTTAAAATTTGACAATGAACTGAATTCTTCATTTTTCTCAAACACTTAGTGATTTCAAGGAATTTCTAGGAGCATTACAGTGTCATCGGTGAGCATCCTTGTTTTATTATAATTAACTCATATTCTTACTCTCTATCATTGAGCCATTTTGAAGTGCTTCACCTAGAGGTTCGTCTTTCAAAAGAAAAATCATAGGACATAGAGGACAGCCTTGCCTGACACCATTACTTCTACTTAAGATATTGGATCTTTGTTGAAACCCCTGCTGAAATTTTTTAGAAACGTGTATCATGTTCCACAGCATGCTACCCTGCAACGCCGACCTATGACGTCATTTCTAGGCGAATAGGCGACATGCGGGCAGCTAGGAGCCTAGTTGATTTAATACAGTGACCCTTATCCCTGTATTTAGTACCTCAGAATATGACCAGGAATTTCGCCATCTCAATTATTCAATATTAGAATTAGGGTTGTATTTGCGGAGGCTCCATCTGATGAGTGTTTGAAGTGGTTAGAATTATTTAAGTTCCTTCCAAGCCTAAACCATTATTAACCATTTTCTTTACTGGTCCTTGTTTTCGCACATTAAGCACTAGCACTTTGCTATATCAAACATTCTCTTTGATATACCTCAGCAATTTGTACTTTATTATTGTTATTATTATATGTGATTTAATATGATTATTATTGTAAGCACATTGCACTTTTGTCCCTTAGTGCAATATATAGGTATATTGCCATTTATTCTTTTTTGTTTGCAGCACTATGACACTTTATCACATATATCCAATGGACTTATAGGATCCAATATTATAAGGATTTACAATTATTTGGTAGCTTTGATGTCTTTTCCACTTCTCATTACTCCTTTTATGACATCAGAGTTCCATCATTTTAACCAGTTCTTTTAATCTTATTAAACGTTAAGTTTTATCATTTGTTTTCATCTCTATATTGTGAATTAGGCACAGGGTGTGCACTATTACAAATGGATACCTTTTTCTTGATTCGGATCTTTGTTATTAGAAAGAAATTGACTGTTATTGATTTATGTGCATAGGCCCATATAGAAATACCTTGTCAAAAGCCACTTAAGTACAAATTTGAAAATCAGTGTGATTATACATAGTAGTATTCTTCAGAAATTCTTCTTAGTAGGTGTTCATTTAGCATCTCAGGGAAAGACCTGTCCAGATACCATTTATCCACTTATCTTAATAGTGTTTTTTTTAAGTTATACTTTTGATTTTAATGTTATATATAATACAGTGGACTGTTAGTACACTCCCACCTCAGAACTTGTCATTTTCAGTATTCAATGTATCTTGCAGTGAAAAAAATGCTTTGGAACTTGATGCTTCCTTGGTATTTGATGGGCTCGCCCCACCCCACATCCTGTCTCTCCAGGAAGTGAAATAAAGAACTGTAGCTTATTCTAACAAGCACCCAAGAGCAGTCTGTGCCTACAAAAGCTCAAGTGCTGCCTGTGTGTATAAGGACCAAAGTGTGGCTTGTGCCTTTAGGAACCAAAGTGTAGCCTGTGTCTGTGACTATAAGTATTAAAATATGTAGCTTGTGTCTATAAGAACCAAAGTGCAGCATGTGCCTATAAGGACCAAAGTGTAGCCTGTGCTTATAAGCATCAAAGTGCAGCCTCTGCCTATAAGGACCAAAGTGCAGCCTGTGCCTATAAGAACCAAAGTTCCGATGAATAACCTATCTCCTCGTTCTCTTTCTCTACATCACCACCATCCCACTGGACCCTCAAGTTCTCTCAGTACAGTTAAATTAAAGTTCAATTCTATGTTATTTGATTTAATAATTGATTTTTTTTTTGTCTGTTTAGTTTTAAGGTTTTGTAACAAAAAACAAGACCATCAGTTCAAACTAAAATGTGAAATTTTTTAGGGCCCGGAACGGATTATTTTGATTTACATAAATCGCATTATAGTGCTTTATAAAAGACTGTAAGTTTTTGAGTTTTCAATCTTGTGTCGGTGCTTTGGGGAAAGCTCTATGTACGTTTGATTTTAAGCTCAAAAACAGGGCCCTCCATTCTTTGCTATGTGCTAATTTTTATGTTGTTATTTTTTTTTTTTTGTTATGTACCTAACCTCTGGACATTTCTACAGAGTATGTTGACATGTTACAAATAAAAGATAAAAATAATAAAGCATAAGCTCATTAATTCTACTCTTTAACTTATTTCAGCATATGTACACACAAAACGATTTCCTCTGTAATTTATATAGTTGGAAAATTGACATAAATATCTCTAAAATCATTATAATAACTTTATTCCAAATATAAAAGTACAAATTTGGTGCATAATCAATTACTTTTTCACATTCCTATCAAAACCAATTCTCTAAGGCCCTCATTCAATTGCAATTTGAACAATTGAATAGGGCCCTAAATAACCACATTACATATATTTTTTAAAGAAGTTTTTTGTTAGCAAGCATCTATTCAAAAGAAAGGTTTTCAATAACTAAAAAAATATTTAAAAAAGATATGTTATGTGCTTATTTAGGGTCCAATTCAATTGGGCAAATTACAATTGAATGAGGCCCTCAGTGTGTAAGAGTTACTAACTGTAGTAAATTCACAATTACCATATTTCAAAGTGAGGTCCCCAATAACTAACGTTAACATTAATTACACATAATTTGACATATACTTTTTATCAATACTTATTTTTGTTATTGTTATTGTAACGGACCCGCTGGCACTGCAACTTATCACATTTCCCCAAGCATGAGCCAAGGCTTCCAGAAAGGGTCAAGCAGGTCTGTTTAATGAGCACCCAAAGCAACAGCACTCACACAGCCAGAGCAACTCCTCCTCAGAGAGAAAACTGACAGTTGAAAACAGACAGTATTTGAAAATATGACAGTTATTAAGGGTTCTAAATTGGTGTTCTAGGAGGGAGGGGAATAAAACAGTCAAACTAAGTCCATAAAACAGGGTTTTTCTTCACACTCTGCATGCGAAGTGCATAGCAAAACTGCAGATCCTTTGTCAGAGCATTTAAAAGGGCCAGAACCAGTCTAATAAAATCCACTATGCTAAAATAACATACAGCTCAAATACAGGCAATAATCAAGGCAAAAGTCTCTTGTGGCTACTTCTGCCACAATTCTCCCCCAAAACCAAGCCGGCATACACAGTCTGATCCCAACGGATCTGCTTGGGGATGTCCGGAGGAGTGCTCACAGATCATTTCTCGAGTTCTGTCTGTCTGGACAACCCGTCGGCGTTACCATTTTGTTTCCCTGGGCGATACTGGATGGTGAAATCAAATGGTTGTAGTGCCAAGCTCCATCTCAGTAGTCTAGCGTTGTCCCCTGACACCCGGTTTAGCCACACCAACGAGTTGTGATCTGTGAGCAAGGCAAATTGTTGTCCATATAAGTAGGGCTGTAGTTTCTTGAGGGCCCACACCACCGCCAGGCATTCCTTCCCTGGGTTGTAGTTTCCGACTTAAGTAAGCGACTGGATGCTCGCCGCCATCGGCCCCAACTTGTCTCAGCACTGCTCCCAATCCAAACATAGAAGCGTCTGTATGAACGAGAAAGCGTTTAGTTGGATCAGGAGCGGCCAGTACAGGGGCATGAATTAGGGCAGTTTTCAGTTCTTGGAATGCCTTCTCACACTCTGGGCTCCAGGTCACTACTTTGGGTAAGTTCTTTTTGGTGAGGTCAGTAAGGGGCTTGACTAGGGCACTATAATTAGGTACAAATTTACGGTAATAGCCGGCGGTCCCTAGAAAAGCTAAAACCTGAGTTTTCGTGTGAGAGGTTGGCCACTTAGCTACGGCCTCTATCTTAGCTCTATCTTAGCTTTTGCTGCCCACTGCCCACCCTGTGGCCTAAGTACTGCACTTCGGCCATCCCTACGTGGCACTTGCTGAGTTTTAACGTGAGACCTGCCTCCCTGATGCGGTCGAGGATGGCTCCTATATGGGTCAAGTGCTCGTCCCAGGAGTTGCTAAATATGGCTATGCCATCTAAATAGGCGCAAGCATATTCCTGGGATCCGTCCAGTAATCGGTCCACCATCCGCTGAAACGTAGCCGGCGCATTCTTCATCCCGAATGGCATCACCTTGAATTGATATAGCCCAAACGGGGTGACGAATACGGACTTTGGGATGGCATCCTCGGCTAGTGGGATCTGCCAGTACCCTTTGCACAAGTCTATTGTGGTGAGATACTGGCCCCTGGCCATTTTATCTAAGAGCTCATCGATTCGGGGCATGGGATAGGCATCGGAAATGGTTTTATCATTAAGTTTCCGGTAGTCAACGCAGAAGCGGGTGGTTCCGTCCCGCTTCAGTACCAGCACTACTGGAGAGGCCCATGGGCTATCTGAGTGTTCTATGACTCATAGTTGTAACATTTCGTTAATCTCCTTCCGCATATGATCGTTTACGGATTCAGGTATACGGTAGGGGGTTTGTCGAAGACGGTGTTGCCCTGGGGCTTCTATCCTGTGGGTAGCCAGCGGGGTATACCCGGGCTGGTTGGAGAATGTATCCCCTTTTTCCCGGATCAGCTCTAGTATTTGAGCTCGCTCTCTAGTGCTCACCCTGTCTCCTAGCTGTACTTCCCCTAATTCGGTGTTGGCCCCCTTTGGGCTAATAGGTCTGGTAGGGGTAGATTATCCGGGTCCTCGGCGGCCGAGGCACATATGGCAGTTACTTCTTTGATCCGCTCGTGATAGGGTTTCAGCATGTTAACGTGGAGCATGCGTCTACCGCCTGCTCCTGTACATGGAGCAATTATATAGGTGGTGTCACATACCTGTTCCACCACCTTATAAGGGCCTTGCCAGGAGGCCTGCAGTTTGTCATTTTGGACTGGCTTCAAGATTAACACTTTTTGTCCTATTTGTAAACTGCGATCTCTGGCTCCCCTATCGTACCATCTCCGCTGACGTTGCTGGGCCGCCTGGAGATTAGGATTAGGGTCTGGATTAGGGTCTCTGGATTAGGGTCTCCAAGCGTTCCCTGAACTCTAGTACATATGGGACGATAGGGGTACCGTTACTGGTGACCGTTCCCTCCCAGTGTTCCCTAATGAGGTCTAAGGGACCCCGCCCTCTCCTTCCGAATAGTAATTCGAATGGCAAGAACCCCGTGGACTCCTGGGGTACCTCTCGGTACACGAAGAGCAGATGGGGAAGAAACCTTTCCCAGTCCTTCTGGGTATCCATGAAGGTACGGAGCATTTGCTTTAAGGTTCAGTTGAACCGTTCACAGAGCCCATTGGACTGGGGGGCGATACGCTGAGTTTACAATAGGTTTCACCCCACATGTTCTCCATAACTGATGAGTGACTTCGGCTGTGAATTAGGTACCCCGATCTGAGATAATCTCTTTGGGGAACCCCATTCTAGAGAATATCCGGATTAGGGCATCTACTATAGTCTCCGCATGGATATTAGTTAGGGCTACGGCCTCTGGGTACCGGGTGGTATAGTCTACTACGGTTAGTATATACTTTTTCCCTGACGGGCTGGGTTTTGCTAGGGGTCCAATTATATCTACTGCCACTCTGCTGAAGGGCTCATCTATTATAGGTAGGGAGTGCATTTTTGACTTGTACCGGTCCCCTCTCTTCCCTACTCTCTGGCATGTGTCACAAGTTTGGCAATACTGCCGAATATCTTTGGAGACCCCTGGCCAAAAGAAGTTTTGGGTCAAACGATGCTTCGTCCTACTGACGCCTAGATGTCCTGATAAAGGGATGTCATGGGCAATACGTAGTAATTCTTGCCTGTACTTTCGGGGCATGACTAATTGTGTGAGGGTCATGGGTACAGATCCTGCTACTACCTTCTCAGCATATCTATACAATAATCCTTTCTCCCAACCGTATCTTTCCCCCTCCAACCCTGCCTGATTCTGTGTAACCCTATCCCGGTATACCTGCAGGGACGGGTCGGGGACTACTTCAGTACCAAATTGTAAGGGGGGAGCCCAGGGGACGAAAGGTGGGTCAGTACTATTACTTACTAGAGCCTCAGAGTGTTCAGAAGATGCGGTGGTGCGGGCCTGCTGCCGTGTTACCACGGGTAGCGCTTCCTGCGCGGGGTACTGACAAACAAAAGCAGAGGTCAGCTCCCCCAAGTCGTTACCAAGGATGACATCAGCTGGTAAGTCCTGCATGAGGCCCACTTCCACATTCCCCGACCCCGCTCCCCAATCCAAATGTACTTTAGCAGTGGGAATTTTGTAAACTGCTCCCCCTGCCACCCGGACTGCCACATATTCTCCAGTGAGCTGGTGCTTGGGGACTAGGTGATTGCGAACCAGGGTTATGGTGGCCCCAGAATCGCGCAGACCCTGAAGGTGTTTTCCCTCTTACGTGTACCCCTTGGCGGTGTCCCTGTCGGTTGTCTGCAGCTGCTTGTACTGGGTTAACCTCGTGGAGCGTGCCCAAAGATTCTTCATTAGACCGGGTCCCGAAGAAAGGTTGTCGAGGCTCACTCTGGTAGCAGTGTACTGCTGCCCGGTTTGCAGGGGAATTAGTTGGAGTATTCCACGTGGAGCGGTTTCTGTTTCTGGGACAGTGTCTCTGTATGTGGCCCTGCTGGTTACACGTGTGGCACCTGATGAAAGATCAGGCATTGTTGTACCGTGGAGGGGTTTGGTAGTTCCCACCACCCGGACGCAGTGCTGGGGTGGGGTTAATGGCGGGAGGTGGGTTAGCAGCTCCCAAGATGGACCGTGCCTGTGCCCGCTGTGCCCTCCTGGCATATTGGTACTCGTCTGCCCACCTGGCGGCATCGGTTAAGATGCGAGGTTTCCGATCCCTCAGCCAGTTTTGTAAATCCGGGGTTAACCCCTGGAAGAATTGCTCCAGTAGCAGTAATTGTAGCATGTCCTCCACTGTGGTTGCTTCTGCGGCTTGCACCCAACCTTTGCCCACCCTAGTTAAGCGGTGTGCCCACTCTATGTGAGTATCTTTCTCCGTCTTTCGGCTTTCTCGGAACCGCTGCCGGTATGCCTCCGGGGTAATTGCATACCTGTCCAGGATCGCCTGCTTTACTTTCTGGTAGTCTCTGCTATCCTCGTCTGGCATGGTGCGGTAGGCTTCTGATGCCCGGCCCGCTAGCTTACCCACCAACAGGGGTACCTGGTCGGCGGCGTTGATCTCATGTAATTGGCATAACCTCTCAAAGTCATGCAAGTAGCCATCGATGTCTTCAGTCTCATAGTTTTTAAAAGCATGGTACGGGATTTTAGGCTTCCCCGGTAGTATGTGTGGTGTGATTAGGGACCCCTCTCTGGACCTCCGGTCTGCCCGCTGCTTTTCCATTATGTATTTGTGGACATCTGCCATAATCCTTTCCAAGGTTTCTGTGGGAGGCATACCTGGGAAAAAGGCCAGTCTGCTTTGGAGTTCTCTTCCAAACTCATTCTGTGTGCTGTCCATAAGAGGTGCTGCAGCAGCTGCCCGGTCTCCCTCCATGAGTTCAGCAATAAGGGTAGCTTTGGTTTTATTGCTGGCAATAATTCCCCTTGCTTCCAATAGCTCTTTTAGCGTGGCCCGTTTCAAGTTGATATAGTCTGTCCCCATTCACTATCCGTTCGGGTATATTCACATACCCTTTCCTTTCGGTTCCATACAAAATAGCAAATTTCCCAAATGGCTGTAACTGCCGAACAACGGTCTGCTGTGAGGTTTGAATCCCGTCGCTGCCATCAATTGTAACGGACCCGCTGGCACTCCGACTTATCACATTTCCCCAAGCATGAGCCAAGGCTTCCAGAAAGGGTCAAGCAGGTCTGCTTAATGAGCACCCAAAGCAACAGCACTCACACAGCCAGAGCAACTCCTCCTCAGAGAGAAAACTGACAGTTGAAAACAGACAGTATTTGAAAACATGACAGTTATTAAGGGTTCTAAACTGGTGTTCTAGGAGGGAGGGGAATAAAACAGTCAAACTAAGTTCATAAAACAGGGTTTTTCTTCACACTCTGCATCCGAAGTGCATAGCAAAACTGCAGATCCTTTGTCAGAGCATTTAAAAGGGCCAGAACCAGTCTAATAAAACCCACTATGCTAAAATAACATACAGCTCAATTACAGGAAATAATCAAGGCAAAAGTCTCTTCTGCTTCTGCCACAGTTATCCATTGATGTAAGAACACTTTACAGTCTTAGGTCACTATTTAGAGGAATCTATTTGAAGAGCTATTTCTGTTTCTTTATGCTCAGTAGAGTTCATCCCAAAATGAATTCCCCACTCTTTCAGCAAATAAGTTACTTATTTTCAGGATTTTTGGTATGAAAAGAGATACTTTATGGTTGATCGCTAATTTAAAAGGGAACACCCATGACAGGGAAGGGGTAATAAATTAAATAGGCAGGGTGGTTATGACCACAATGCTGATCATCTCCTTTGAGCCCAGGGAATCCCTGAGATTCCCACTTACCCCGAAATCCACTTATTTCTATGACCACCACAGCACCTAAATGTTAACCCTTTGCCATGGGGTCCTTACATGCTACGGCATATGGATGGCGCACAGTTCCCTACTTGCGTGAAGCCCCTTTTTCTCGGATTGGAAATCTTTGGAGGGAAATTTGACATTTAACACTACTCATCGCTGTTTTCGCATTAGCTTTGGATTTTTTGTTGACTGGAATAGCTATATAGTGATTTACTACCTGTCAAACCAGCTCAACAAATTATTGCAATGGCGCCCTATATACCCATTCAATCATTTAACACTTTCTCTAGGGGGTTTCCCAAATTCTTCAAAATAAAACATACACTTTCTTTAACTGATAGTTTTTCATCAAACCCTCTCATGCATAAATTGTTTAAAACTAATATTCTCTCGCTATTGTTTCAACAAGGGATGATGGTCAGCTATCAACCAATCATGTTTTTCCTCCAGGAATCAACTCTCTAGCCTAAACTATGAATATAATAGTCATACTTCCCAGACCTGTTGTCTTGGGTTTCAACTGGATTCAGCCCTTTCTTTCATTCTTCACATACAATCAATCACAAAATCATGCCATTTTCACCTAAACATCTAAAAAATATGTCACTATCTTGCACAAGACACAACTAAAATTTTAATTCAGTCTCTCATCATATCTCAATTGCTGCAACTCTCTCCTTGCTGGCCTCCCCATCACCCGTCTGTCTTCACTCCAGTCCTTATTGAATGCATCTGCTAGACTCATATACATACTCAACGCTCAGTTTCCCTAGCACCTCTCTGTCAGTCACTCCACTCCACTGGCTTCCTATAGTTTTTAGAATCAAATGTAATTTTTAAAGTGCAAATGCTTATCTCTCTGTTTTCATCTCAAAATATGCCCCAAACCACCCTCTTTGCTCTGCTAATGACTTTCCTATTTCCTCCTCTCTTATCACCTCCTCTCACTTCTGCCATCAGGACTTCACATGCTGCCCCTACTCTATGGAAGTCCTTGTCTTATTGCACTAGATTCTACTCCTGACTCAAATTATTCAAAACCTCACTAAAAATGCATCTGTTTAAAGAAGCTTATCAACCCCAGCCTTAATATGCACAACACATCTATCATCCTTCTATACCCCACCCACACCCTTGAGATTGTAAGTTAGCAAGTTTTAAATCTTGACATGTGCTCTAGGCAAAGCACTATTTATGTTTGATTTTAAGCTCAAAAACAGGACCCTCCACTATTTTGCAAATTGTTATTGTTGTTGTTTAGTCATTCAGTCGTGTCTGACTCTCCGTGACTCTATGGACCACAGCACGCCATGTGCATCTCTCAGTCACTGCCCCTCTGAGCTTGATCAAGTTTATGTTCATTGGTTCACGAGTTATACTGTTTTGGAATTGTACTCAACTCAATTGTATGGAGATACAGAATATGTTTGTGAGTTCATTTTTTAGCTTTTATAATATTTTTTTTTAAACCTGACACTCTCTTTTTTTTTGTTACATAATAACCAGTTTCTCTATGGGATCCCCAGGAGACAAATAACCTTTTATTTTTTCTCATTTCCTCATTTTTGTTTTAGAAAGAGCTGACATATCTCCCTTTCATAAATCTAGAAAAACAGGGCTTTCTTAAGTACACAAAAATATAAAACAACAAAAAACACAATCTCTATGAGCATAACATTTACAAAACAGCTTTCACTATTATACTGATTTGGTTTAACTTGACAGTTTCTTACCCTTTAAAGAACCTTAAATCAGACCTTTGGGTTCAGAGCTACAATTTTTATCAGCCTCCTCTCTACTCTTCTCCTCCAAAATTTCCTTGCAGTTCTCCAGGATCAGTTACAAATATTCACATTTAGACCCAGATTTCTCAGCCATTGTATTGGAATATGCCATCCACTACAGCAGGGAATACACAACCCTATACTCAAAACAGCATTTAGCAAGAGTGAACACACTCATTCAACATTCAGTTTGGACCCCCATTATTCTTATTATCCTTTATTTGTAACATGCCAACATATTCAGTAGCGCTAAACAGGGGTTAGGTACAAGTATAAACAATTTCCCCACAATGAAAATAATGGAAGACCCTGTTAGTGAACTTTCAATCAGATATACACTGTGCTTTCCCTAAAGCACGCCACAAGAATGAAAACTCGCAAACGTAGATTCTAAAGGGTGTGGGTGAGGTACAGGAGAGTTAAAGATACATAGTGAATGAAGAGGCTAAAGATGATTCAATCGTAAACTAGTGGAGCTAGATAGAGTAAATAAATTAAATCAATCGACAGATATGATGAGAGAGATCAAAGAATGTCAAGCACAAATTATTAGAATCCATCAAGCTCAAATAGACAATAATTTGTGGAAATTACATCAAAGACATTATTGCCTAGGCAATAAAGTTAATAGGCAAGCAAACTAAAAAATGACTATAATAATAGAATATAAGAAATAAAAGATAAGAACAATATAGTACAATCTAATCCAGAAAAAATAGGTAAAGTGTTTTATTAATTCTATAATGATATATATAACCTAGAAAACCAAAAAGACATTTATTAAGCCTAATAAAGAAGAAATCGACCTCTTTTAAGATAAGATCAAATTACCAAGATTAAGTGAAAGCAATCTAGAATATTTAGAACGAAAGTTTACAATTAAAAAAAGGCCATCTCTAATCTTTAAATTCATTCAGCCCCAGGCCTAGATGGGTTTCCTAATCTCTATTATAGAATGTTTAAATCAACATCTTGTGAAAGTTTATAATGAAATAAAAAATTCAGGACAAGTGCCTTCTGAAATGTTACAAGCTAAAATAGTCAATATTCCCAAACCGAATGTAAATCTATTGACTGATTCATTCAATATTCCCAAGTTATGTAAAATCTATTGACTGATTTCCTTAATGAATGTAGATTCTAGGCTATATGCCAAAATATTAGTATCAATACTGAGGTTGTTTATGCCTAGTTTAATTAATTTAGATCAATCCGGATTCATTTCAGATAGACAAACATCAGATAACACAAAAAAACTAATCAATCTTATTCCCTTTTGTAAATATACTGGAATCATGTACAATAATGGGATTAGACACAGAAAAAGCCTTTGACAGACTTAACTGGGAGTATAGGAACTCAAAATTTGTTCTTGATAATTTTGGCTCAAAAGCAATAGGAGCTCTTTATACTTCTCCCTCAGCAATAGTAACAGGCTCTAATTTTACATCTGAAAGACTATTCTTGTCTAATGGAACATGTTAAGGTTGCCCTTTGATATTTGCCTTAATGATGGAGCCCTGTGCGGAATCAATTAGATCCTCAAACATATGATCAAAAAGATACAATCTCTATTGTACTAAACAGCTTTCACTATTAAATTGGGTTGGTTTAACATGACAATTTCTTACACTGGTCCTTTAAAGAACCTTAAATTAGACCTTTGGGTTCAGAGCTACATTTTTATCAGCCCCCTCTCTACTATTCTCCTCCAAAATTTCCTTGCAGTACTCCAGGATCAGTTACAACTATTCCCATTTTGGCACAGATTTCTCAACCAGTGTATTGGAATATGTCATCCACTAGAGCAGGTAATACGCAACCTTATACGCAAAACAGCATTTATCAAGTGCGAACACACTTATTCATCATTCAGTATGGACCCCCATTATTGTTATTATCCTTTATTTGTAACATGCCAACATATTCTGAAGCACTATACAGGGTTAGGTACAAGTATAAACAATTTCCCCAAAATGAAAATAATGGAAGACCCTGTTATTGAGCTTTCAATCAGATATACACTGTGCTTTCCCTAAAGCATGTCACAAGAATGAAAACTCACAACCTTACATTCTAAAGGGTGTGGGTGAGTGAAAGATGCATAGTGAATGAAGAGGCTAAAGATGATAAGCTTTTTGAATAGATGCATTTTTAAAGATATTTTGAAGGAGCGAGGCAAGGAGCTCCAAAGAATAGGGGCAGCACAAGAAAAGCCTTGAAGGCGGGAGTGAGGAGAGGTGATGAGAGAGGTGGAGAGAAGAAGGTCATTAGCAGAGCGAAGAGGACGGGTTGGCGTGTATTTTGGGATAAGAGCAGAGA
This sequence comes from Discoglossus pictus, assembly GCA_027410445.1. NCBI lineage: Eukaryota > Metazoa > Chordata > Amphibia > Anura > Alytidae > Discoglossus > Discoglossus pictus. The sequence goes on along the minus strand of CM050165.1, from coordinate 440,369,948 downwards.
TGTAGGAGGGTGTACTATTGTGGAGGGCTTTATATGTTAGGGTCATTATTTTTAATTTTATTCTAGAGTCTATGGGAAGCCAGTGGAGAGGGTTTGGCTATGATGTGTATAACTGGGCCAAATGGACTTGCTGGGTAGTAGAATAATCTTAGGTAAGGAACAGAGGAATCAGGAGGAATACTCTACACTCTTGCATACACACATTAGTATTTACACACATTAGTATTATATAGGTAGAGCCTTGTGTTTCAGATGCCAATCTCACCACTACTGTTGTATGTTAATAAACCCTTTAGCTTATAAGTTTCCAGTGGATTTGGAGTTCTTATAGCAGTCAGATGTAAGTTAACTGGTCAGGATATACGGTTAGAATTCCAGTATAAACGGTCTATATTTAAAAGCGTGTCAGACGTAATACCTCAAAGAACAAACACCTTGCAACCATTGTTGGAAGAACACAAGCTGGTGGCGGCAGCGTTATGGTCTGAGGAATGTTTTCTTGACATTGTCTGGGCCTACTCATACCTCTGGAGGGCAATTTAAACTGATTGGGTTATCTATCCATCCTTGAAGATTAAGTACACCTATACATGTTGGCTTGTCTTCCCTGGGGCTGATAGGATCTTCCAGTAGGTCAATGCAAACTCTCATATGGCCAGAATTGTTTGAGAGTTGTTGGAGGTGCAAGACAGAGACTTCCAAATAATTTCCTGGCCTTCAAATTCCCTGGACTTGAACACCACCAATCACCTGTGGTACCACCTCAATCACCAAGATCGCCTTATACTGTAGATCCTCCACCACACACTCTTCAGATACCCTTGCCAACCTTCCAGCATCTTATTGACTCTTATTTACGTCTAGCTGCTTCACACAGCGTTTATACATGATATTAGTTGGTCATAATAATATGACTCATCCATGTATATTCAAATTTAAAACAGCTATTTTACCAGACCAAGAAATTTCAACTTTTCCCAATCATGCAAGATATTTAGAATTTTAACAAAAAGAGAAGTTATTAAGTTACAAAATGTTCATGTAAAGCTGTAACTCTTAGGCAAATGAGAAACAAATGTAATTTTCTATTGAATTATAAACTTCTAGTTTAATATCTATAATTCTGTGAGTGGAAATGTAAGTGGACAACAAGTTCATGTTGTTGTGTCGAGTAAAGACTCAGGAGCCACCAGCAATCCAAGCAATTATCAGTTTTATTAGCGTAATATTTAGTTTCAGGTTAGATTCTCACTCCAAAGCCGCAATTACTCATAAGGCATGCGAGGAGCAGCATCTCCACAACAGTTGGGAAGCCCTATATATCAGCTGGAGATGGAGGTTGTGGTCACAGTGGATACCTATCTGGAATGACCACTTTTGTTTTTTTAAAGGGCAGGGCATTAACATCTAACTTTTTTTGCATTGTGCTGCTCCCTACATATGATATTTATAACAGTTATGTCTTGTGTCTTTACGACTGTGTAGTGAAGTAAGATGTACCAGACTGTGGGTCTCATTTAATTGACCTTCTGCAAGTTAAGGGATGTAGTCCGTATGTCTGTGGGACTTTTGCACGGCCGCAGCGGACGCAACCTAAGGTGCTATTCCATTCGGCAAGCCCGCAATTTAGGTTCCGATAGAGAAAATCGCAAACCATGCATTCGTATGTAGCATTCGCAAGCTTGACCATGATCAAATAAGCAAGGCCGTAACTCCCGATTTAGAAACAGCCAATGGAAGCGTCAGATGTCAAACCCCGTCCCATAATGTAGCCTGCAAGACTTGTAGCTTTTAAATCAGACCCATAAAGCAAGCCACACACGACTTGCAGCTTAAGGCTGAACTGTGGAACTTTGTGTCCGCAAATCCTTTGTTCTGTCAAGCCCGTAACTACTAGGTTTCAATTTAGCAACAGATTTACAAAGACGCCATGTTGTTCAAGCCCGTAACCTGGAAATTGAGGCCATACCATTTTGGCCTCCAAATAGAACCTGCAAAGGCAATATAGTGCCCTCTAAAATAATAGGAAAGCATAGAGAGGCATTTAAATTACTTGCACAATATTTCCCAAATTAAAAATAGTCAATTGAAAATAATATTATTTTCATCATATGTTGTATAGTGTTCCCAAATGTAGTTGTGTTGAGCTAGATGTATAGGCAATTATATTTATAGTGTAGGGTATACAATAGAACCTCTATAAGCTAGAAAGGGTTAATATGGCTTGAGTTTCATGATTTTGTGTTGCTATTTAATCAGGTAGCGTGTCTTGCTTTCTGCGTGTTGCAGCATGGCTTTTCATATTAGCATGTGCATGACCATTACAATATATGATGAAAATAAAATATTTTGTAAATGCATTTTTAGTATTGTGGATTATTGTGCAAGTAAATGCTTTCCAACATATGCAAAGTGATGGTGGTGAAGGGGCTTCTGTATACTTCAATAAAGCTGTGATCTATACTATGTAGGGCCAGTGTAGGTGGGTACGTCATAGCAGAGAGGTCAGACAAATCACAGTCCACTAGAAAAGGAACTGGCAACCCACTCCAGTGTCACCTGTCATATTCATTTAGGCCCTCAAGGAAATGTTCAAACTCCCCATCATCACTAATTGGACTTGGTCTGTGTATTAACCCTTTGTTATTATTAGATTTTCTATTTAGTATTATATGATAGTAGCGACTTGCCCGTCAAAAAATGACGGCAATGTGATGTATATGTTTGTCAAGGTGTTTAGTTATTTATATAGATTTTTGACACTTGTAAGTATTGTGATATGAACGTGTATTTTTGTAAAATGTTGATGTAATGGTATTTTAACATGAAATTTGTATCTGAAGAATTGTTCACTTTAATATACATTGAATCCAGAGGAAAGCAAAAAGTAAAAAGCCTTGTTGAAACATCCCGAATTTTAACAAGTTTAAAATATATGTAAGCAATAACCTTCAAAGTATATATTTTGAAACTTGAACTTTATTTTTTATGTAACTTTGGAAGTTGACAAAACATTTGTAGAATTTGGAACATTATAAACAGGAACAAAGTGAATACATTTTGTAACCTAATTTTGTATTAAAAGTATTAACATTTCAATGTTAAAACAGTTGAACTTTAAATTAATCAGTATTAACATGCAATTTGTATCAGAATAATTGTTAAGTTCAATATACATTGAATGTAGAGAAAGGCATAAGTAAAAACTCTCCTTAAAACGTACCTAATGAAAGTAATTCCTTACTGACCACATAAACTGTTGATAAACATTAATGTAGGTAGTAATCTTACGATAACAGACAATATTTACATTGTGACTTAAAAGGTGCTTGAGCTCTTAACATGAACTTTGTAATATGTTGAATGAAATAACTTGAAAATATTGTTTTTAAACTTGTAACATTAGAAACATTAACATAGTGACTTAACATTTTAACATAATTGTTCATAAAAATGCAAGGCAAGTATTTTGTGAGGCGAATTATCCATAAAACAGTACTTCCATTAATTATGACGGAATTAAACAACTAATTGTTATGTATTTTTGAATGCTTTTAAAAAATGTTTGCATGGCTTTAATTTGTATCCTGCAAAGTTATAGTACTTCATAGTAGACAATGTTTTTAGTAAAAATACGTCCATCTTCTAATAAATCACCTTGACTTTCATTGTTTTCAATGTAAACTTTAATTAATAGCCTGTGATTTTTGCACCGAGACAACGCAACGTACAATTGACCATGTGCAAATACTGGTTCTTCCAAGAAAATACCCACAGATTTGAAAGTTTGACCTTGTGATTTATTAATGGTCATGGCAAATGCCATAATAATGGGAAATTGTCTTCTTTGAAGTATAAAAGGGAGACTACTTTCACTTGGTGCTAAATCTATTCTTGGTATGAAAACTCTCTCTCCTTTATGGGTACCAGTTAAAATTTCAGGATCTATAAAATGGTCCTTTAATTGTTAAACAATTAATCTTGTGCCGTTGCATAGGCCTTTTTTGGGGTTCATATTTTGCAGTAACATGATAATTGCACCTTTCTTTAGCTGCAAAATATGTGGTGGCATTCCAGAAGGAGTTAGAGAGTTTATGAATTCAGTCGAAAAGTTAGCCTGACTTTCATTGTCATCAGCAAGTACAGAATCAGCACTGTGATAATTTCTTTGTGTTGCATTAATTTTTTTTAAGATTTCATTATTGAGGATAAATGCATCTTTATTTTTACACGTCAGTATGACTTGGTTGGCAAGCTCGGAATATTCTTCGTTATTTATGCTCCCTTCAAATATAGAAGATATAATATCTTGTTGACAAATCATATGAGGTGGGATCTCTACAGTGTCGTCAGCTAAATGTAGTATTTTTTCTGTTCTGCCTTCTCCAATTTTAATAAGCCAATCATTGAAATCAGTTTCAGTTGAAGATGGGTAAAATGTTTCCATACTGTGCTTGACTTGATACAGGTTTAGATAATGTCAGTTCAATTTCCATGTACAACAACAGGTAATGTTTGTCTAAAATCGCCACCCAACAACATTACCTTTCCACCAAATGGAAAAATATTATCCATGACTTCACGAAGCAAACGGTCAATACATTGGAGGGCATAGCATGACATCATTGTGGCCTCATCTATTATAATTAATTTACATTTCTTCAATTTCTTTGCTTGTAAGGATGTCATGCGAATATCTGACACAGAATTTTCTAAAATAGGCACTGGCAGTTTAAATCCACTATGAACAGTTCTTCCACCTTCTAATAAAAGTGCAGCAATTCCAGTAGTGGCAAACGCCATTGCTATTTGGCATTGTACTCGTACTGAACTCATGAATAAATTGTACAAATAGGTTTTTCCTGATCCGCCAGCTCCATCAAGATAGAAATAACGCTCTGTCACCATGTCTTCATCTATTGCATTTTTAATGGCATGAAATGCTTGCAATTGTAGTGTATTTAAAGTTGCAAGTCTTTCTTGTGTTCTTCCTGCTTGTAGTTGAATGTCATAGTCTTCAAAGTTTATGTCATCTATAAGACCTGGATCAGGCAAATTAAAACTTGCACAACTTAATCCATGAGTTAAAAATACTTCTTGGATTTCCATTAACGCTTTTAAGAGTGCAATGGGTTCATTGTATCGTCGCATAAAGTCTTCAGCCATATTACTTTTAAAAGTCTCCCACAAAGCTAATGCATTTGGAGCATTTGAGAAGATACAAATAAAAGCAAATTGTTCTCTCATCTGTCGTGGCATTTGACATTGTGCTGCTTCTTCTAAACATCTTTCCCACTCTGTACCATCAGCGAGTAAGTTTCTATGTCTTGCAGCTAAATGGAAGGATTCATATACAATGTCATTAACAGTTCTTAATTGTTCAAAACTTTGTGCTCCTGGAACATTTAAAAGTAATATCCGTAAGCAAAAACGTTCAACATCTCTTGGACTGACTGTGTAAATTCGTGGAATTATTTTATTGCCTCTGGTTTTTCTTGGTCTCCATAATCCATTCACAAAAACATAGTGATATGGAATTTAAAGATATAAGTATTGTGTTGCTTGAGCATCATTGGAATTTAATGCAAACCATGCAGTTAGTGTAGTGTGACGATCTTCACTTTGGGCCAATGCATTCATTTCATTTCCAGCATGGAAATAGACTAAATGTCGTTGTGGAAAATGTACTGCTAATCTATATACTGCATGTGATCTATCATGCATTTCAAATTTTAAAGGCCGCCACATAGCTTCTGGCGCACTGACATAGCGAGCATCTACATGAGATGCAAGTTCATCATGTACTAACTCACTACTTTCAGGGTTGTCTGCACTTTTGACGACTACAGTAGCTGCATCATAGCCTTTGTAAATATATTTGTAGACATATTTAATGGATTTGATGGAAGTGCAGGCTTTTACGTTGATGTGGGCGTTGTACTTCATGAGTAAATGTGGATTGTAGGGTACTACATATCTATTGTCCACTTTGTTTCCACGAATAATGGCACTATCTCCTTCTCTTCTTTTATAAAGTGGATATCCATCACAATTTGCATATGTTTTGTCTCTATAATCATTTGGAAAATCTTTGGAACATTTATTATTTTCCATACATGGTGATTGTGGATTAAGGTCTCCACAGGGTCCATGAATCATGCGATGAGTAACAATCTCATATAGTCTACCATATAGTTCTGGATCTGGTAGTTCAGCAACTATGACTGCATCCACTTTGTCCGAAGTATCTAATTTATCTTTCTCTCAAAGTATTATCAGAAGATGTGCATGTGGAAGGCCTCTTTTTTGAAATTCAATGGTATATACATAAGCAAGACATTTGCCAAATAACTGATTTATAGTGAAGTCACGTATTAATTCATTTAATTTGATCTTAAAAACTTTGGCTACTAAATCTGGTCGATCAGAAGCAGTTTCTCCAAGAAGTAGATTTTGTGTAATTTCTGGCCATTGTGGATTACATGTAAATGTCATAAATAAATCTGGTTTTCCAAATTTGGTGACAATAGCCATAGCATCATTGTATCTTTCTCTCATATTTCGAGGAGATCCTTGAAAGGAAGATGGTAAAATGATGGCTTTGCCAGCTGTCATGTCTCTGCTTGTAGCCACGTCAGCAACATAGTCCATGAGTCCAGAATATTGTTCTACACATAGTTTATCTTGTTGATATTTTATAAAGTTTAAATTATTTGCCTCAACTTGCAAATATGAATCAATAATCCATTGTTGTGTTAGTTTTCCACCACATAAAATCGGATTAAATCCATGTCGAATGGCAATTTGAACTACTTTAAATTCAAGCATAGAAACATTATTTCGGATTTTGGCTTTAGCATTTGGGTAACTGGGAAGGGTTAATTTTGGTTGCCAACCTGCTTCTCCATGTGGGAAAATGATGGGATATGTCATTGGATCTAAATTTGGACTTAAGATATTAATATTAATAAATGGTTGCTCCTCATTTCTGGGATATATTCTAATGTCTCTTTGAAATGGTGGTTCTCCTTCATCATTTTGAAACACCATTGCAACCTCATTTGATGTTGGCAAGTTATAACGACGTTTATCAGTATGTCTGTCTCTTTTAAGCACCATATTAACCTTTGACATGGGTAATTGATGTCTTTGTGCATGAAGTAGTTGTTCATTTTCTACTTCTGCCAATTTTTTGTAAGCTTTACTGTAGGGATTGTTGTCCATAATGTTATTGAGCTCTATGAAAACACTGGGTAAGCATTTTTTATTTTCTTCCATCTGCATACGTTGGTCAACAGCTTCCATTGTATCTAGGACATATAGTTGAGCGAATTTTCTTTGCTCTCCTTCCTCTGGATGTAAATGTGAAGTACGATGATAAATTTGGCCTTGGACTTTAAAACAGTAAGGACCATGTCCTGGTACATTAGCACTAATGTTGCCCCCATAGATGCAAAGGATATGGCACTATTGTAGGATCTTATGTTTGTCTTAAAATTTTTGTAGTTTGGAAAAGTAGGTTCAGTCATAATATTTTGTAAATAGATTGGAAATTCTTTCCTTTCTGGAAGTTTGAACTTGCCTTTTTGACAACAACTAATGTCCATCTCTGGGTCTCTCCTGTTTAAAATAATAAGCCTCACAAAACTGACATTGAGTAGTCATGTCTACACAACTATGAACCTCTACTGCTAAAGACTTGAGTAAAGGACAATTTGCAAAGCATATAGGAGTTAGACTTTCATATTCATCAGGTGAAAAGTCATGGAATGTTTGAACAACAGGTTCTAAATGCTTAGTTTTTTTCGTGGCTTTTCTTGGTATATGTTGTCCTTGTTTTGTTGAAATGTCCTGTAAGGTTTCAGTAACAGGCTGTAATTTTTTTTTTTTGTAGTTGCTTTTTTTGGTCTGTCTTTAATTGTATCTTGTAAAATGTCATCAGATGTTTGAGGAATAGGTTGTAAATGCTTTATTTGCTTTGTATTTTTTTTGGCGTATCTTTCATTTTTGCAGCTGATAGTCTTTTGCTTGCAAGTCTTTTGCGTTCTTTTTCTCGTCGAATTTCTTTCTCCTCTGGTGTCTGCTGGGCGGCCCATCTCTCTTGTCTTTCTCTAGTTTGACGTCTTTTCTTCTCTTGTTTGCTCTCGTTATCAGACATATTAATCTGTAAAGGCCAAAAAAGAAATGTAATTGGGTATATTGAAGTTTGTAATTACTGTTAAAGATTATTGTGCACAATTGAGAAATAAAATCTAAATCATTAATGTAGGAGTTATATTTTGTTAAAAGTTATAATTCCTGGCCTCATTGCATAACAATTTGGCCAATTGAGTACTGCTGTAAATAAGCAGTTAACATCTTTTTTTGAAATAATTTTTTAGTTATTGAAAACCTTGTTTGTGGATAGATGTTTACCACTGAAAAACTTCTTTGCAAAAAAAAACATTGATGTGGTTATTGAGCTATGTATTGCATAGTGCCAATTTAAATAGAATAAGGCACATAGGGCCTCATTCTATTAGCGGCCGCAGCCGTTGCGGGGCCGCAAGGACCGGCCGCAAGCTATTCGGCTATTCTATTCCCTTACGGCCGGAGGCTCCGGCAGGCTTGCGGCTGGTGCCTTGCTATCTCTTGCGGCCGCTCGTGCCAGAGGAAAGCCTTTGATCTAAAACGGCCGCAAGAGTTTCGGCCGTAAGAAATTCCTATTTGCAATTCAATTGCTCCGGGAAACCTCTCTGCAAGGCTAAAAGCGAGCCGCTGCTTACTTGCAGGAAAGAGGTCCCGCTAGCACCAATTAAGCACATAAAATAGCTCAAATAAAGCCATCCTGCACTTTGAGAAGACTATAAAGGGATTTTATGTTTTAGAAAAAATAGCACATAATTATCCTATACTCAAATCCGTAAAATATTTTATTTTTAATATCCGTAAAATATCCATGTAAAAAGTCCAGAGTGCTTGGAGCACTTCAGACCCGCCCACGCCGCAGCCGGAAAATAAACAGTTAATTTGAACTCGGGTTTGGGCTGATGTGCAAGCTTGAGAGTGGGTTCCTTTTAATCCTCATGTCCCCCAATATGATCCCTAGCATTTACAGAGCTGTACAGTGCAGGCTTGAATTTATTTTTCAGTTTTTAGATTTCACAGCTTACGGACGGTTTCAAGATATGCGGCCGGCCGTAAGAGGAGATCCTTGCGGGGCCGTATAATAGAATCGCGAGTTAACAGAACCCCCGCAAGGAATCGCAGCCTTACGGCCGATTTACGGCCGGTAATAGAATGAGACCCATAGTCATTAATTGTATTTTTTTTTCTGTTGACACGGATGCAGATGAAACATGTTTCTTTATTTTTCTCCTTTTGTACTTATTATACTGTACCTTGGTTGAAGTGTGATTTAAATCCGAATGTTTGTTGGTCCTCGGTTGAAAATCTTTGTCGAATGGTCTGGTCCTCTGTTGGAAGTCCTCGTCCGATGGTGTGGTCCTCTGTGTAAAATCCTGGTCCTATGGTCTGGTCCTCTGTTGAAAGTCGTGGTCCGATGGTGTGGTCCTCTGGCGATAGACCTCGTCCGATGTTGTGGTCCTCTGGCGATAGCCCTCGTCCGATGTTGTGGTCCTTTTTTGAAAGTCCTCGTCCGATGGTCTGGTCCTGTGTTGAAAGTCCTCGTCTGCTGGTCTGGTCCTGTGTTGAAAGTCCTCGTCCGATGGTCTGGTCCTGTGCTGAAAGTCCTCGTCCGATTGTCTTCACGCTTTATCTGTTGTAACATAAAATTGAAAATGTTGTTTGAGTGAAATGTCTTTTAAAGAAATAAAAAATGTCTTAATTTTGCTGTATTGTATCTGTTATGGTTATTTTTTTCTATGTGTTTGTCTAACTTTATCTACAATCCTGATTTGTTTTCACGACTTTTGTTATTCTTATTTAAGCTTCTTAGTAAGGCTTGTAGGTTGTGATATATTAAAGAAGAATATTAATTTAGTTTGCTATGTGTTTGTGGGAGTTTTTGTACAATCCTGTTTTGTGCGCACCACTTGTGGTATACCTATTTATCCTTTATTGGGATGGTTATATTTTTTTAAACATGAAATAAGAATATTAATGTAGTTTGCTATGTGTTTGTGTGAGTTTGTTACAATCCTGTTTTGTGCGCACCACTTGTGCTAAAGTTATTTAGTCATCATTGTACTGGTTATAGGTTGTTAAATATTAGAGAAGAATGTTAATGTAGTTTCCTATGTGTTTGTGTGAGTTTTTGTACAATCCTTTAGGTGCGCACCACTTTTGTTATTCTTATTTAGGCTTCTTTGTAAGGCTTATAGATTGTTAAACATAGAATAAGAAAGTTAATTTAGTTTGCTATGTGTTTGTGTGAGTTTGTTATAATCCTGTTTTGTGTGTACCACTTTGTGTGTACCATATGTTGCATACTTTGGCCCTCATTCAATTGCATTTTGGCCAATTCAATAGGACTCTAAGGCACTCATTCAATTTCAATTTTGCCAATTCAATAGGGGTCTAAATAAGCACATCACATATATTTTTTAAAGAAGTTTTTAGTTATTAAGCATCTATCCAAAAGCACGGTTTTCACTAACTAAAAACTTCTTAAAAAAATATATATTATGTGCTTATTTAGAGCCCTAGGGCCTCATTCTATTATCGGCCGTAAATCGGCCGTAAGGCTGCGATTCCTTGCGAGGGTTCAGTTAACTCGCGATTCTATTATACGGCCCCGCAAGGATCTCCTTTTACGGCCGGCCGCATATCTTGGAACCGGCCGTAATCTGTGAAATATAAAAACGCAAAAATAAATTCAAGCCTGCACTGTACAGCTCTGTAAATGCTAGGGATCATATTGGGGGACATGAGGATTAAAAGGAACCCACTCTCAAGCTTGCACATCTGCCCAAACCCGAGTTCAAATTAACTGTTTATTTTCCGGCTGCGGCGTGGGCGTGTCTGAAGTGCTCCAAGCACTCTGGACTTTTTACATGGATATTTTACGGATATTAAAAATGAAATATTTTACGGATTTGAGTATAGGATAATTATGTGCTATTTTTTCTAACACCTAAAATCCCTTTATAGTCTTCTCAAAGTGCAGGATGGCTTTATTTGAGCTATTTTATGTGCTTAATTGGTGCTAGCGAGACCTTTTTCCTGCAAGTAACTGCGGCTCGCTTTTAGCCTTGCAGAGAGGTTTCCCGGAGCAATTGAATTGCAAATCTCTTGCGGCCGTTTTAGATCAAAGGCTTTCCTCCGGCGCGATCGGCCGCAAGAGATAGCAAGGCACCGGCCGCAAGCCTGCCGGAATCCCCGGCCGTAAGGGAATAGAATAGCCGAATAGCTTGCGGCCGGTCCTTGCGGCCCCGCAACGGCTGCGGCCGATAATAGAATGAGGCCCCTATTCAATTGGCAAAATTGCAATTGAATGAGGGCCTAAAAGTGCTTATTTAGAGCCATATTCAATTGGCCAAAATAGCAATTGAATGAGGGCCTTTGGTTGCTGCATTTGTTATATTGTCGGGGCCTAATTCAATTGCGTTTTGGGCAATGGAATAGAGCTCAATATGACCACAGAGCATCTTCTTTTACAGAAGTTTTTAGTTAGTGAACTTGTATCTAAAAGCAAGGTCTTCACTAACTAAAAAGTTCATTAAAAAAATATCCTCTGTGCTTATATAGAGCCCTATTGAAATGGGCAAATCACATTGAAATGAGGCCCTCGGCCATTAAAGATATATAGGTCCTCATTCAATTGCAATTTTGCCAATTGAAGAGAGCTCTATATAAGCACATAACATATTTTTTGACCGAAGTTTTTAGTTAGTGAAAACCTTGATTTTGGATCTAAGTTCATTAACTAAAAATTTCTGTATAAAAAATATGTTATGTGCTTATATAGAGCCCTATTCAATTGGCCAACTCACAATTGAATGAGGCTCATGGTTTGTTTCTTTTTTATACTTAATACTTTACCTTGATTGAAGTGTTGAATGACAGAGGGTCCCCTCCTGCCAATCTTAATCCACCAGTCTTCTTGTAGTGTCTGTTTGAAAAAGAAAGTGAAATATTTAATTGTATAATTTTTATTTTTTATTTAGCAAAGCATGGGCTTTTCAGCATCTAATGTATTTTTATATTTTACCTGTTCTTCTTTGTTGCTGTTCTTTAAAAGGGATTGTGCTTCACAATGCATGGTGCAAATTGTTGAGTGACGCTGTTGATGCAGAGTCTGTTTGAATATTAAAAGAAGTAGAAAGATTGAGTTTTAGGTAATATATTGAATTGCACTAAATTAATGTCATTTAAATATACTTCTGTAATTATTTTCAATTAACATTATTTTTTTGGGGGGGCTACACACATATGTCACATACATGAAGCATATTTCCAGAGTTCAATGTAATTTTTTTGTGTGCGTCTGACATATCACTATACATGAATCATAATTTAATTGTTAAATGAACCTTATTTTTTGTTTTTTCCAACACACATAAATGTGTGTGTGTGAGATGTAACTATAGATGATACATATATGTGCGTGTCACATATCAGTATACATGACTCATATTTTAATATTACAATTTTTATTTTCTAATGTCATTTAAATGTAGCTGTTTAATTAGTTTGTTTTAAGATCATTTTGTTGCAGGGGCAATACACATAAATGTGCGTGTCACATGTCACTATACATAAACCTGTTTTTGATATTGAATTATGTTTTTTTTTGTTGTCTTCACGCTTTATCTGTTGTAACATAAAATTGAAAATGTTGTTTGAGTGAAATGTCTTTTAAAGAAATAAAAAATGTCTTAATTTTGCTGTATTGTATCTGTTATGGTTATTTTTTTCTATGTGTTTGTCTAACTTTATCTACAATCCTGATTTGTTTTCACGACTTTTGTTATTCTTATTTAAGCTTCTTAGTAAGGCTTGTAGGTTGTGATATATTAAAGAAGAATATTAATTTAGTTTGCTATGTGTTTGTGGGAGTTTTTGTACAATCCTGTTTTGTGCGCACCACTTGTGGTATACCTATTTATCCTTTATTGGGATGGTTATATTTTTTTAAACATGAAATAAGAATATTAATGTAGTTTGCTATGTGTTTGTGTGAGTTTGTTACAATCCTGTTTTGTGCGCACCACTTGTGCTAAAGTTATTTAGTCATCATTGTACTGGTTATAGGTTGTTAAATATTAGAGAAGAATGTTAATGTAGTTTCCTATGTGTTTGTGTGAGTTTTTGTACAATCCTTTAGGTGCGCACCACTTTTGTTATTCTTATTTAGGCTTCTTTGTAAGGCTTATAGATTGTTAAACATAGAATAAGAAAGTTAATTTAGTTTGCTATGTGTTTGTGTGAGTTTGTTATAATCCTGTTTTGTGTGTACCACTTTGTGTGTACCATATGTTGCATACTTTGGCCCTCATTCAATTGCATTTTGGCCAATTCAATAGGACTCTAAGGCACTCATTCAATTTCAATTTTGCCAATTCAATAGGGGTCTAAATAAGCACATCACATATATTTTTTAAAGAAGTTTTTAGTTATTAAGCATCTATCCAAAAGCACGGTTTTCACTAACTAAAAACTTCTTAAAAAAATATATATTATGTGCTTATTTAGAGCCCTATTCAATTGGCAAAATTGCAATTGAATGAGGGCCTAAAAGTGCTTATTTAGAGCCATATTCAATTGGCCAAAATAGCAATTGAATGAGGGCCTTTGGTTGCTGCATTTGTTATATTGTCGGGGCCTAATTCAATTGCGTTTTGGGCAATGGAATAGAGCTCAATATGACCACAGAGCATCTTCTTTTACAGAAGTTTTTAGTTAGTGAACTTGTATCTAAAAGCAAGGTCTTCACTAACTAAAAAGTTCATTAAAAAAATATCCTCTGTGCTTATATAGAGCCCTATTGAAATGGGCAAATCACATTGAAATGAGGCCCTCGGCCATTAAAGATATATAGGTCCTCATTCAATTGCAATTTTGCCAATTGAAGAGAGCTCTATATAAGCACATAACATATTTTTTGACCGAAGTTTTTAGTTAGTGAAAACCTTGATTTTGGATCTAAGTTCATTAACTAAAAATTTCTGTATAAAAAATATGTTATGTGCTTATATAGAGCCCTATTCAATTGGCCAACTCACAATTGAATGAGGCTCATGGTTTGTTTCTTTTTTATACTTAATACTTTACCTTGATTGAAGTGTCGAATGACAGAGGGTCCCCTCCTGCCAATCTTAATCCACCAGTCTTCTTGTAGTGTCTGTTTGAAAAAGAAAGTGAAATATTTAATTGTATAATTTTTATTTTTTATTTAGCAAAGCATGGGCTTTTCAGCATCTAATGTATTTTTATATTTTACCTGTTCTTCTTTGTTGCTGTTCTTTAAAAGGGATTGTGCTTCACAATGCATGGTGCAAATTGTTGAGTGACGCTGTTGATGCAGAGTCTGTTTGAATATTAAAAGAAGTAGAAAGATTGAGTTTTAGGTAATATATTGAATTGCACTAAATTAATGTCATTTAAATATACTTCTGTAATTATTTTCAATTAACATTATTTTTTTGGGGGGGCTACACACATATGTCACATACATGAAGCATATTTCCAGAGTTCAATGTAATTTTTTTGTGTGCGTCTGACATATCACTATACATGAATCATAATTTAATTGTTAAATGAACCTTGTTTTTTGTTTTTTCCAACACACATAAATGTGTGTGTGTGAGATGTAACTATAGATGATACATATATGTGCGTGTCACATATCAGTATACATGACTCATATTTTAATATTACAATTTTTATTTTCTAATGTCATTTAAATGTAGCTGTTTAATTAGTTTGTTTTAAGATCATTTTGTTGCAGGGGCAATACACATAAATGTGCGTGTCACATGTCACTATACATAAACCTGTTTTTGATATTGAATTATGTTTTTTTTTGTTTTTGTTAAATGAACCTTATTTTTTTTGTGGGCCTACACACATAAATGTGCGTGTGACATGTCACTACATAAATCACATTTTCCTAGTTCATATTTTTTTTTTTGTCCTGTCTTGATAATAAAATTTAATATATCATAGCTTACCTCTCAGTTGTAATTTGCACAGTGTAAAGTAGTAAATTATGAAAGAATTGTCTTCTCAAGTAAAAGCAGCAGTTATCTATGAAGTCACTCTTTTCATCACCTGAGGAGAAATGTATTTTTTTGTGTAAAATAGGCAGTATTTATAAACTTGTAGAAAATTCTGGAAAGTTAGACCGTTAGAACGCAATACGCATGCGCTATTTGCGTTCCAGCTTACAATTTGCGTTCCATCCGCCATTTTGTGCGTAGTAGTGGTCAAAATGGTGTTTAATATGATTGTGATACGTTCCGCATAGTATGTGTTTCATTATTGCGAGTAAGTGTAGTATAGTTACGTCTGAAGCCTCGTTTTCGTTTTGTTCGTCTGCCATTTTTTCTCTCGCTTAGCGATTGTATTAGTGTCTAAAGTGTTTTATTTTTATTTAAATGAAGGTGTAATTTGTTTATTTGTGGTGCTGGATGGTTCCTCTTGCTGTAGGTAAGCTTTTTATGTGTGTGTTGTGTGTATTTATTGTATTTTAAATGTTTGTATGTCTGCGTGTTGCGATGTTTGCGAGGTCGTAATATCTGTTTACGTGTGTCGTATAGTGTTTGCGTGTGTAGCCTCATTTTAGTTTTGTTCGTCGGCCATTTTTTGTGTCGCTTAGCAAATTGTTTACTGTCTAAACTCTTTTATTTAGAGTAAAATGAAGGTGTAAGTTGCATTTTTGAGGTCCTGGGTGCTCCCTCTTGGTGTAGGTAAGGTTTTTATGTATGTGCTGTGTGTATGTATTGTGTTTTTAATTTTGTAATGTTCGCGAGTTGCGTCCGAGTGTTGCGAGGCCGTAATGTGTGTGAACGTGTGTCGTATGTTGTTTGCGAGTGTCGTAATGTGTGTGTCGTGCTCTTTGGGTTGCGACGTGAAGTTTGCGAGGGTCGAAGTTGCTGGCATGGAGCGCCTTCGGGATTAAATATTATACCACTCCATCTGTCATAATAAAGGTGGTCACTTATTTCTAATCCCACAGTATTATGGGACAGTGACACCCATTTTTCTTGACTTACAGCCATCATTTCAGGATAGACGCTTTTTAATTTTGTAGTTACTTATCTTGCATTATCCTGGAGTACACTAAATTATCCTACTTTTTTCCCTATTAAATTATTGCCCCCTTTTTTTGAATTTAGTGTTAAGCACTAGGAAATTGCTTAGGTCATACATTCATATCTGTTCTTTAAACTATGTGTATTGCAAATATGTGCAATCTGTAAATATGTGTAAGTCTTAAGTGTAAATCTGTATGAGATAGAATAGAAATCCAACAAAATTTACAATACAGTCAACACATGGGATTGTATCAATCTAATGTATAAGCTCCCACTGTCAATCATAATGTCTAGACAACATGTGATTGGCTGAGAGGCGTGTGTCGCACTGCGTTATTCTGCAATTGGATGTTTCAGGCCGATCTTGGCTAGTTTTATTCTAGATTTGCTCAATTAAGATTATAAATTGCATGGCTATTTTTACTTCCCAAATGCATAACTTTACATGTATTCGCATTAAATCTCATCCTTCATTTAGTTTCCCATTTCTCTAATTTATACAAAACCCTTTGGAGGTAAAGTACATATTTTTTTATTTTATTACCTTACACAACTTAGGGTTAACAGTAAAAATGCAGATAATATTTTCCAGTCCCACATCTAAGTCATTAATAAATATGTTAAAAAGAAGAGGACCTAATACTAAACCCTGAGGAACCCCACTTACCTCATTAGTCCAACCCTTTGCTTCCTGTCTTTTAGCCAGCTCTCGATCCATGAGCAGATATTTACTGCAATTCCTGTAAACCTTAGTTTACACAATAGTCTCCCATGTGGCACTGTAGCAAAACCTATGCAAAATCCAAAAAGACTACATCCACTAAATTGCTGTGATCCAATTTCCTACTAACCTTCTCATAGAAACTAATTAGAATTGTTTAACATGACTTATCCCTCAAACATCTGTGTTGACTCCTATATATATTATCTTTCTTTAATTTTTTTTATTGTGAAAACAGAGAATATAAATAAACACCAGTGTTGTAAATGCACTTCAGTATAGTAAAAAAACACAATTACATTTTTATAACATAACCTTTTCCTATTATTATATCTTTTTACTGTAATTATTTTCTCCTTGTTTCTTTTTTCCCATTTTCTTAATTCTAACAATAACAAGTCTATGATTATAAACATTTTATGTAGTAAGTGAATAATATTTGTCAGAACCATATTTATCTTTTTCTTATGCTTTTTTTGTCAGATATTTTTGGTAGGAAAACAAAATATTAAGTTTAATATTGTAAACATTTTATATAGTAAGTAAATAACATATTACGCATAAACCTTTATTATTTCTCCTTTTTCTTAACTACTTCTGTTTACAACCAGATTTACAGCTTAATACTATTTGTATTTTGTGAGAGTTATTAAGCTCTCTAATTTACTTTAACATAGTTTTAAAATATTGAAATAATAACATCAGTTGTCAGGAAAGCAATCACTGTCCTCTTTTTTTTTATGGTGAGCCTGGTTGTATCCTAAAATTGGATACAGAGGTGGTTCACCTGATTAGCATATGGAGCATTTAGTGCATAGAAAATATTCTTGGGGGGGGGGGGGTAAAAATAGAGACTCTTTGTATCTCAGATGTAATTTCTAATCTGAAAGAGATTCATTCTTTCAACTCTTGAATGTCTGCTTAAGTGCTCGGTACAGAAATCTCTGCTCCACTGTTCAGTGATACTTTATCTGGATTAGTGAGGTGCTGGGAAGAATGCACATTTTGTGCTATAGTGCATGACTCTGTATCTTTTACGAGGATTTCCTTCCAAACATCTTTTTTTTTCTTGAAGATGTTATAATTTCAGTTGGCAACTAGATGGCAGTAGAGTACAAAGACAATTAAAGTAATTAGAGTAAACAAAGAGATTAACTCTTACTGTACTGACTTTTTGATAAGAAAAAGTTATTTTGGTTGCAAAGTAATTGTGTATTTATAGCCTTATAAAGCAGGGAATTCGTTTTCTTTTTTTTTTTTACGGTCTTCCACATAAACGTCATATATTATATCCTTATTCTTTGAGAGATAAGATGCTGGGTCTTCTCTTGACAAAATCCACAATTATACAGTTTATTGTGTTATATATCTTCAAATATCTTCAAATCCAGTAGTGTACGGCATCTATATAAGGACTATATAGATTTGAAACAGACAGGCAATATGATTCAACCTTAAGAATAGATGTTGTTTATCACTGTTTAAAAGTCTCCTTTGTTTTGGTTCAGCAGCAAATCTCAGGGAAAAAAGGTGCCAACTGTGATTTTTAAAGCCAGCTGGGTCCTCCTGTGATCAATCCTGGTCATATATATATAAATTTGGTGATAGATAAGTGACTTTATATATGATTTTATATGGTTTTTAAGCAGAGCTCTTCGATCACACATCCTCTTTCCTTGAATGTAAGCTCCTCCCCCATATATAATCTTGTTCAAATAGACATATTATTTTATACTATCCATTATTAACCCTTCTATCAGCTTTTCCATTACTGAAGTGAGGCTTACAGCTTTATAATTCCCTGGAAAATATGACAAATTTGATAAAATGTTTTGGCTATTACAGAACTCGGTTACCTCAGTACCCTTGGATGTATTCATAAGGACTGTGCCTTTATTAACATTTATTTTTTTAACCTATTTTGGATTTCTTTCTTTTCTAACCAATTATTTGGTGAAGGTAGTGTAGCCCCATTTTGTTGCAGTGTCCCAACCACTGATAGATCCTTTGTGTATACAGAAGAAAATAACTTTTTTAGCTTATCTGCCTTTTCCTAGTCACTAGTTTCACATTGTACTGTTCCAAAAGCTTTATTCCTGGCCTTCTTCCCATTCATACATTTTAAAAAATTAGGGTTACAGAGTTACATAGTAATTAAGGTTGAAAAAATATTTTTTATCCATTAAGTTCAACCTAAGATCTCCTCTGATCTGCAATATGTGAATTCGTTTTTAATTGATCCAGAGGAAGGCAAACAGAAAAAAAACAGTGAAACTTTGCCAATCATCTCAAAAGGGAAACAAATAATAATTCCTTCTTGGCCCCAGATACTGGCTATCAAATTCCTCACTGGATTAATACCCTCTCTCTAATTAACCAGGATAACTCTGCATGTCATTTTTAATTACAAATATATCCAGTCCCTTTTTAAAGTTATCTATCAAATCCACAACCATTACCTCCTTTGGTAGAGAATTCCAGAGATTAACCACCCTTACTGTGAAGAACCCTTTTCTTTCTTTTTAAGGTGGAATCTTTCTACTTCTAACAT
Organism: Discoglossus pictus; assembly: GCA_027410445.1. Taxonomy (NCBI): domain Eukaryota; kingdom Metazoa; phylum Chordata; class Amphibia; order Anura; family Alytidae; genus Discoglossus; species Discoglossus pictus. The sequence continues at coordinate 440,350,477 of CM050165.1, read as the reverse complement.
CAAAGGATGTCCCCTTGTCAGTTGAAAACCTCTTGGCACAAAAAGCTCACTGACCCTTGAAGTATTTTAATAAGGTAATCATATCTTCTCTTAGTTTCTTTTTTTCTATAAAAAAATATGTTTAATTTGGTTATTATTACCATTAAGGTTCATTTATAAAGCGCCAACATATTCCATAGCGCTGTACATAAGTTAAGTTCAGACAAAGATAAATACAAATTAACATATAGCAAAGCAAGAATGGCCATGTCTTTGAGCTAGGAATCCAATGTCCATGGTGCATTCACAAAGTACTTAGGATAGAAACTCGCAGACTTACAATCTAAGATATAGTGAGTGGTAAAAGAGGTAGAGAGAGGTGATAAGCGTGTTAGGGTGGAAGATGATACGCGTCTTTAAAGAGATGCATTTTAAGTGAGGTTTTAAATGTTTTGAGGCAAGAGAATAATTTAATGGAGTGAGGCAAGGAGTTCCAGAGAGTAAGGGCAGCACAAGAAAAGTCCTGGAGGCGGGAGTAAGAGGAGGTGACAAGAGTTGTAGAAAGAAGAAGGAGTGGAGCCAGTGGAGTGATTGACAGAGAGGTTATGCCGACACTGAACATTGTGTACGGAAGATGAGTCTAGCAGAGGCATTCATAATGTATTGAAGTGGAGATAGTCATGTTGTGGGTAGGCCAACAAGAAGCGAGTTGCAGTAGTGTAGTCGAGAGATGATGAGAGAGTGTGTATTAGGATTTTAGTTGTGTCTAGTGTAAGATAGTGACGAATTCTGGAAATGTTTTTTAGATGGAGAAGACAAGATTTAGTTAATGATTGTATATGAGGAATGAAAGACAGAGCGGGGTCCAGTAGAACTCCAAGACAACGGACTTGGGAGGTGGGGCTGATGTTGTTGTTGACAGTGAGAGAGATGTGAGGAATTGATGCTGTGGGAGGGGGAGGGAAGATTAGGAGCTCAGTTTGGACATGTTGAGTTTGAGATGGTGGGTGGACATCCAAGAGGATATACTAGAGAGGCAGTTGGAGACTTGTGTTAGAAGAGAGGGGGATAGACCTGGTGCTGAGAGATAGATCTGCATAGAGATGATAATGAAGCCCAAAAGAGTTTATTAGGTGAGGATGTGTAGAGGGAGAATAGAAGGGGACGTAGGACTGATCCTTTGGGTACCCCTACAGATAGGGGGTGAGGAGAAGAAGAGGTGTCGGAGAAGGAGATACTGAATGATCGATTTTGTAGGTATGATGAGATCCACGAGAGAGCAGTTTCTCGAATACCGAGGGAGACGAGGAGATGGAGTAGAAGTGGATGGTCGATAGTGTCAAGGCAGCAGAGAGATCTAGAAGAAGAAAAATTGAAAAGTGACCTTTTGACTTGGCGGTAAGCAGGTCATTGGTGACTTTAGTGCGAGCTGTCTCAGTGGAGTGTTTGGGCCTAAAGCCGGAGTGGAAGGTGTCAAGAAGGGAGTTAGAGAAAATAAAGCGGGTAAGGCAGTTATAGACGAGCCGCTTCAGCAGTTTGGAAGCCTGGGGAAGTATAGAGATAGGGCGGTAGTTAGATGCAAAGTCAGAGTCAGTGGAGGGTATTTTGAGGGTGGGTATAACTATGGAATGTTTTAGAGAAGATGGAAACATGCCAGCATTTAGGGAGAGGTTGAAATATGTGTGAGAGCTGGGATTAGTGTGGTAGAGAGGGGAGAGATGAGCTGAGATGGAATAGGATGCGGAGGACAAGTAGTGAGTCAATTGGATGATAACAGTGTGGAGACTTTGTCCTCTGTAGCCGGATCAAAGCAGTTTAAAGTGGCTGTTGTATTGGAGAAGGGAAAAGACTGAGTGCTGTTGGTTGGTTTAGAGGGTGGAGTATGTGAGCCACTATGAGATGAGAGTTCATTGCGGATGTTTTAAATTTTATGAATAAAATGGTTGGTAAAGCTTTCAGCTGTGATAGAGGAAGGGATGGGGGGAGGTGGTGGCTGGAGGAGAATATTGAAAGTGGCAAACAGACACTTAGGGTTTGAGGACAGAGTTGATATTAGTGATGTAAAGTACTGCTGTTCTGCAAGGTTTCCTGCGTGATTTCCTCAATAGTTGTTCAGCAGTGCAGGAGCACCTCTGGATGTATCGTGTTTGTTTAGTGTGCCATGGTTGTGGATGAGAGTGAGGTCATGATTGATGTTCAGACATGTCTCAACCCCTATGTCTTCATGCATATGAATACTGGACCCTTATGTTTACATATCACTAATTTCAGGTTCTTCATAATTGATGTTGCTATGGCCAAGCGTTTACACATTCCATGTTAAATTTGATTCTAATATCATAGTTTTTTAACACCAATTCCCAGGTGCATATACCCCAAAATATATGCATTAAGTGTGCCATTATGATGAGATATTCATGCCAAATTACTGACAACAACATATAAAGGTGAACATTTTAGGCAGCGACATTTTAGGCAGAGGTAGCAATGTTAATATCTAGGTTGAATGTGTCAAAAGTGTTCATGCTGTACCTGTTTTTAGCACACTTTTCAAATTCTAAATAAGAAAACAATTTACACAAATATATTTAGTTAATAACTTTAAAACAAAAATCATGTCTTAAAATAAATCATACACAGTTGGTGATATGAAACTCAAATGTTAACAAAACAAATATTTAAAATTAAATATTTATGTAATGTAAGTATCACAGGTATACACAGTATTATGGTAGAGGGAGGTAAGATACAGAGTCTTAGTAACACAAGGAAAAAGGGATATAGGAACACTATGCTGGCAGTGGGAATGATAATGAGATGGATTTACATTTGTGTATATCATATTAGTATATAGTGTATATTGATAGATAACTGGAGGTGAGCATGCATAGTTGTCCATGCATATTTCTTGATATCTAAACAACAATAAAATGAAGGAAACAAAAGCAAACTAATATACAACCAGTAAATATAGATATGGGGAGTATAATAACATAGGCTTGTGTACCAAAAACAGACTCATAACATAACCTCAATAACAGTTATGTTAGTTACTGTTCCTCATGAGCACAGGGTGGGCCACATTAGCTGTAAAAAAGAGATCTGGAAAGAACTATGATGTAGGTGTCCTTATAGCCAGACTAAAGGAGAGTATAAAAGGTATAAATCAGCAGGTACATATAAATCTATCCAGAGTACGGGATTACACACATGCTGAAAGTATGCAAGGAACATTACCTGACATGTGTAACATGGCATCTGTATAGTAATCTGATAATAACGTTTTACAGCAATCAATAGTAATAATGAAATATCACACTAGATAAGAAAACATTATGATTATGAACATGCACAAACATGATGCAGTTTCACAAGAGTATGTCACACTGCATCATGTTTGTGCATGTTTATCGCTGTCAGCATATGCCCTTATATCCCCCTCTCCCTGCACCACTAAGGCTCTGTCCCTTATCAGATCCCTTACCATAACCCTGGACATAGCCTGTGCTATTTTGTTATCCTGTCTTGGTTAAGGCCCAGCATGGATCATATGATCAACTCTCAGCCACATTTATTCCCAGCCTCTCCTTTGTGACACTCCTCATTCAGTTCACAAGCACATACCTCACACCTGGGGGCCTTGCATGCCACAGTCTGCTGGCCAATGCATACCCTCCATAATATTTTATATTAATATAGCCTCTCGCTGCTCTGAGGTTCACATACAGTGGTGGTTGGGGGGGGGGGGGGGGGGGTAAGGGAATTTGATCCCCTGCTGATTTTGAACATTTAGCCACTGACAAATAAATAATAAGTCTATAATTTTAATTTTTCAACAGTGAGAGACAGAATAACAAAAAAATAAAACAAGAAAAACACATGTCAAAAAAGTTATAAATTGATTTGCAGAAAATAAGTATTTGACCCCTTCGTCTTAGTATTTGGTGGCAATCACAGAGGTCAGAACTTTCTTGTAGTTGGCCACTAGTTTTGCACACATCTCAGGAGGGATTTTGTCCCACTCCTCTTTGTAAATCCTCTCCAAGGGCCTCATTCTATTAGCGGCCATAAATCGGCCGTAAGGCTGCGATTCCTTGCGGGGGTTCTGTTAACTCGCGATTCTATTATACGGCCCCGCAAGGATCTCCTCTTACGGCCGGCCGCATATCTTGGAACCGGCCGTAATCTCAGAAATATAAAAACGCAAAAATAAATTCAAGCCTGCACTGTACAGCTCTGTAAATGCTAGGGATCATATTGGGGGATATGAGGATTAAAAGAAACCCACTCTCAAGCTTGCACATCAGCCCAAACCCGAGTTCAAATTAACTGTTTATTTTCCGGCTGCGGCGTGGGCGGGTCTGAAGTGCTCCAAGCACTCTGGACTTTTTACATGGATATTTTACGGATATTAAAAATAAAATATTTTACGGATTTGAGTATAGGGTAATTATGTGCTATTTTTGCTAACACCGAATATCACTTTATAGTCTTCTCAAAGTGCAGGATGGCTTTATTTGAGCTATTTTATGTGCTTAATTGGTGCTAGCGGGACCTTTTTCCTGCAAGTAAGCAGCGGCTCGCTTTTAGCCTTGCAGAGAGGTTTCCCGGAGCAATTGAATTGCAAATAGGAATATCTTACGGCCGAAACTCTTGCGGCCATTTTAGATCAAAGGCTTTCCTCCAGCGCGAGCGGCCGCAAGAGATAGCAAGGCACCGGCCGCAAGCCTGCCGGAGCCTCCGGGCCGTAAGGGAATAGAATAGCCGAATAGCTTGCGGCCGGTCCTTGCGGCCCGGCAACGGCTGCGGCCGCTAATAGAATGAGGCCCCAAGTCATTAAGGTTTGGAGGCTGATGTTTGTTAACTCGAACCTTCAGCTCCATCAACAGATTTTCTATAGGATTAAGGTCTGATGACTGGCTAGGCCACTTCTTCTTGAACCACTCCTTTGTGGCCTCGGCTGTGTGTTTTGGGTCATTGTCATGCTGTTAGAGCTACGGAATATGTTGGCGCGTTATAAATGAACTATAATAATAATCATAATAATAATAATTAACCAGGAATACCCATCCATGACCTATTTTGAATGGAGAGTAATGGATTGCAAGAGGCACAATGCAACATGGCTTAGTATGCAAGGGGTAAGTTTATGGTATGGTAAGGCTCGGTATTCCTGGGAACGTTAAAAAGTATGGCAAAGCTTGGCATGCAAGTGGTAAGTTATGGTATGATAGGCTTGGAATGCGGGGGGGGACGTTATCAAATATATAGTTCTCAGCAATACGTGTCGTTGCTAAAGCTTGCGGGTGCTCCTTGCGCTGGTGGAGATGAGCGCCATAGGCACTCATCCCTACGAACCCATATGACTTAGGCATGAAGCGCCAAAGGCGCTCATTGCATTTGTGGAGATGAGCGCCATAGGTGGGGTGGAGATGACCCCAAAACGACCTCTTCCCCTCCTCCCATACTTCAATGTTGCGGTTCCTTAAACGGCCCGCAGCACACAAACATTAAGGCCGGCAGCGGGGGTACCCCTACCGGCACCTAACATTAACCCCCCAGTGCTGGGGGTCCCCATTGGGAACCCCGGTGGGTCCCCACATTAACCCTCGCAGTGGCCGTCCACGATCTCATGCGATCGGGGACCTCCGCTGAAATTAAAATTTGAGGTTAGAGGAAAAAAGATTTCACCTTAAACAAAGAAAAGGGTTCTCCACAGTTAGGGTGGTTAAGTTAGGGTGGTTAAACTGTGGAATTCTCTACCAAAGGAGGGGGGACAGTGAATTCGATAGATAACTTCAAAAAGGGGTATGATATATATCTGAATAAAGTAAAATGCATAGCAATAAATTTCAACACCAATTCCCAGGTGTATATTTTGAACACCAATTCCCAGGTGCATATAACCCAAAATATATGCATTAAGTGTGCCATTATGATGAGATATTCCTAAAATTTCAGGGCACGATGACTTTTGGGCGGATGAGATGTACATCTGCGCGCATTGACTAGAGCGCGCCTGACGACAGCGTGGCCGAAGACAGCGCAAAGACATAGGCCTGTCGCGGGCCTGGATCATAAGAGCAGCTGCAGTGTTATTTCTGTCATTGGGCGTATGTGAGAGGAGAATGAGGTGACCTGTATGTGTATCTGGGAGAATGAGGTGCCCTGAATTGATGTATCCATCTCATTTGTGTCTGTCTCTCCCCACTCCTACCCACTGACCAGCCTTCCCACCCTGTCTCCCTCTGTGTCCCTAGTCTCCCCTGCCCCCAGTTGCCTTCTCCCCCCAGCCTAACACCTAACCCTTACACCGTAAAAGCTTAACCCTAACCCTTACACCCCAAAAGCTTAATCCTAACCCTTACACCCCAAAAGCCTAACACCCAATCCTAACCCTTACAGCTCAAAATCCTAACACTTCACCCTAACCCTTACACCCCAAAAGCGTAACCCTAACCCTTACACCCCAAAAGCCTAAAACCTAACCCTTACATCCTAAAAAGCCTAACACCTAATCCTAAACCTTACAGCACACAATCCTAACACCTAACCTTAACCCTTACATCCAACAAGCCTAACCCTTACACCACAAAAGTGTAACCCTAACCCTTACACCCCAAAAGCCTAACTCCTAAACCTAACCCTTACACCCTAAAAAGCCTAACACCTAATCCTAACCCTTCCACCCCAAAAACCTAAAACCTAACCCTACCCCTTACACTCCAAAAGCCTAAACCCTTACACCCCAAAAGCCTAACACTTAACTCTAACCCTTACAACTTTATGGCCTAACCATAACACTAACACCCAAAAAGTCTAACCCTAACCTTTACACCCCAAAAGCCTAACCCTAACCCTTACACCCCAAAAGCCTAACACCTAAGCCTAATCCTAACCCCTACACCCCAAAAGGCTAACCCTAACGCACACACACCTGCAGTCTCTCTCCTGTCTCTCTCTTCCTCTCTCTCTCCTGTCTCTTTCTTCCTCTCTCCTGTCTCTCTCCTCCTCTCTCTCTCTTGTCTCTCTCTTCCTCTCTCTCTTGTCTCTCTCTCTTCCTCTATTTCCTATCTCTCTCTTCCTCTCTCTCCTGTCTCTCTCTTCCTCTCTCTCTCTCCTGTCTCTCTCTTCCTCTCTCTCCTGTCTCTCTCTTCCTCTCTCTCCTATCTCTCTCTTCCTCTCTCTTGTCTCTTTCTTCCGCTCTCTCTCCTGTCTCTCTCTTCCTCTCTCTCTCCTCTCTCTCTCTTCCTCTCTCTCCTGTCTCTCTCTTCCTCACTCTCCTGTCTTTCTCTTCCTCTATCTCTCCTGCCTCTCTTCCACTCTCTCTCCTGTCTCTTTCTTCCTCTCTCTCTCCTGTCTCTCTGTTCCTCTCTCTCTTCTCTATCCTGTCACTCTTTCTGTCCCCTGCAGACTGTCTCTTGTCTCTCTCTTGCTCTCTCTCTTTTGTCTCTCTCTTCCTCTTTCTCTCCTGTCTCTTTCTTCCTCTCTCCTGTCTCTCTCCTCCTCTCTCTCTCCTGTCTCTCTGTTCCTCTCTCTCCCCTGTCTCTCTCTTCCTCTCTCTCTTGTCTCTCTCTCTTCCTCTATTTCCTATCTCTCTCTTCCTCTCTCTCTCTCCTGTCTCTCTCTTCCTCTCTCTCCTGTCTCTCTCTCTTCCTCTCTCTCTCTTATCTCTCTCTTGCTCTCTCTCTCTCTTGTCTCTCTCTTCCTCTCTCTCTTCTCTATCCTGTCACTCTTTCTGTCCCCTGCAGACTGTCTCCTGTCTCTCTCTCTACCTCTCTCTCTTCTGTCTCTCTCTTCCTCTCTCTCTCCGGTCTCTCTCTTCCTCTCTCTCTCTCCTGTCTCTCTCTCTTCTTCTCTCTCCTGTCTCTTTCTTCCTCTCTATTTCCTGTCTCTCTCTCTTCCTCTCTCTCTCCTCTCTCTCTTCCTCTCTCTCCTGTCTCTCTCTTCTTCACTCTCCTGTCTCTCTCTTCCTCTCTCTCTCCTGTCTCTTTATACCTCACTCTCTTCCTCTCTCTTCCTCTCTCTCTTCTCTATCCTGTCACTCTTTCTGTCCCCTGCAGACTGTCTCCTGTCTCTCTCTCTTCCTCTCTCTCTTCTGTCTCTCTCTTCCTCTCTCTCTCCTGTCTCTTTCTTCCTCTCTCCTGTCTCTCTCCTCCACTCTATCTCCTGTCTCTCTGTTCCTCTCTCTCTCCTGTCTCTCTCTTCCTCTCTCTCTTGTCTCTCTTTCTTCCTCTATTAACTATCTCTCTCTTCCTCTCTCTCTCCTGTCTCTCTCTTCCTCTCTCTCTCTCCTGTCTCTCTCTCTCTTCCTCTCTCTCTTGTCTCTCTCTTCCTCTATCTCTCCTGTCTCTCTCTTCCTCTCTCTCTCCTGTCTCTTTCTTCCTCTCTCCTGTCTCTCTCCTCCTCTCTCTCTCCTGTCTCTCTCTTCCTCTCTCTCTTGTCTCTCTCTCTTCCTCTATTTCCTATCTCTCTCTTCCTCTCTCTCCTGTCTCTCTCTTCCTCTCTCTCTCTCCTGTCGCTCTCTCTTCCTCTCTCTCCTGTCTCTCTCTTCCTCTCTCTCTCCTGTCTCTCTCTTCCTCTCTCTCTATCTTCTCTACCCTGTCAATTTTTCTGTCCCATGCAGAATGTATTCTGTCTCTCTCTTCCTCCCTCTCTCCTATCTCTCTCTTCCTCTCTCTTGTCTCTTTCTTCCTCTCTCTCTCCTGTCTCTCTCTTCCTCTCTCTCTCCTCTCTCTCTCTTCCTCTCTCTCCTGTCTCTCTCTTCCTCACTCTCCTGTCTCTCTCTTCCTCTATCTCTCCTGTCTCTCTCTTCCTCTCTCTCCTGTCTCTTTCTTCCTCTCTCCTGTCTCTCTCCTCCTCTCTCTCTCCTGTCTCTCTCTTCCTCTCTCTCTTGTCTCTCTCTCTTCCTCTATTTCCTATCTCTCTCTTCCTCTCTCTCCTGTCTCTCTCTTCCTCTCTCTCTCTCCTGTCTCTCTCTCTTCCTCTCTCTCCTGTCTCTCTCTTCCTCTCTCTCTCCTGTCTCTCTCTTCCTCTCTCTCTATCTTCTCTACCCTGTCACTTTTTCTGTCCCATGCAGAATGTCTTCTGTCTCTCTCTTCCTCCCTCTCTCCTATCTCTCTCTTCCTCTCTCTTGTCTCTTTCTTCCTCTCTCTCTCCTGTCTCTCTCTTCCTATCTCTCTTCTCTATCCTGTCACTCTTTCTGTCCCCTGCAGACTGTCTCCTGTCTCTCTCTCTACCTCTCTCTCTTCTGTCTCTCTCTTCCTCTCCCTCTCCGGTCTCTCTCTTCCTCTCTCTCTCTCTCCTGTCTCTCTCTCTTCTTCTCTCTCCTGTCTCTTTCTTCCTCTCTCTTTCCTGTCTCTCTCTCTTTCTCTCTCTCTCTCCTCTCTCTCTTCCTCTCTCTCTTGTCTCTCTCTCTTCCTCTATTTCCTATCTCTCTCTTCCTCTCTCTCTCTCCTGTCTATCTCTTCCTCTCTCTCCTGTCTCTCTCTCTTCCTCTCTCTCTCGTATCTCTCTCTTGCTCTCTCTCTCTCTTGTCTCTCTCTTCCTCTCTCTCTTCTCTATCCTGTCACTCTTTCTGTCCCCTGCAGACTGTCTCCTGTCTCTCTCTCTACCTCTCTCTCTTCTGTCTCTCTCTTCCTCTCTCTCTCTCCTGTCTCTCTCTCTTCTTCTCTCTCCTGTCTCTTTCTTCCTCTCTATTTCCTGTCTCTCTCTCTTCCTCTCTCTCTCCTCTCTCTCTTCCTCTCTCTCCTGTCTCTCTCTTCTTCACTCTCCTGTCTCTCTCTTCCTCTCTCTCTCCTGTCTCTTTATACCTCACTCTCTTCCTCTCTCTTCCTCTCTCTCTTCTCTATCCTGTCACTCTTTCTGTCCCCTGCAGACTGTCTCCTGTCTCTCTCTCTTCCTCTCTCTCTTCTGTCTCTCTCTTCCTCTCTCTCTCCTGTCTCTTTCTTCCTCTCTCCTGTCTCTCTCCTCCACTCTATCTCCTGTCTCTCTGTTCCTCTCTCTCTCCTGTCTCTCTCTTCCTCTCTCTCTTGTCTCTCTTTCTTCCTCTATTAACTATCTCTCTCTTCCTCTCTCTCTCTCCTGTCTCTCTCTTCCTCTCTCTCTCTCTCCTGTCTCTCTCTCTCTTCCTCTCTCTCTTGTCTCTCTCTTCCTCTATCTCTCCTGTCTCTCTCTTCCTCTCTCTCTCCTGTCTCTTTCTTCCTCTCTCCTGTCTCTCTCCTCCTCTCTCTCTCCTGTCTCTCTCTTCCTCTCTCTCTTGTCTCTCTCTCTTCCTCTATTTCCTATCTCTCTCTTCCTCTCTCTCCTGTCTCTCTCTTCCTCTCTCTCTCTCCTGTCGCTCTCTCTTCCTCTCTCTCCTGTCTCTCTCTTCCTCTCTCTCTCCTGTCTCTCTCTTCCTCTCTCTCTATCTTCTCTACCCTGTCACTTTTTCTGTCCCATGCAGAATGTCTTCTGTCTCTCTCTTCCTCCCTCTCTCCTATCTCTCTCTTCCTCTCTCTTGTCTCTTTCTTCCTCTCTCTCTCCTGTCTCTCTCTTCCTCTCTCTCTCCTCTCTCTCTCTTCCTCTCTCTCCTGTCTCTCTCTTCCTCACTCTCCTGTCTCTCTCTTCCTCTATCTCTCCTGTCTCTCTCTTCCTCTCTCTCTCCTGTCTCTTTCTTCCTCTCTCCTGTCTCTCTCCTCCTCTCTCTCTCCTGTCTCTCTCTTCCTCTCTCTCTTGTCTCTCTCTCTTCCTCTATTTCCTATCTCTCTCTTCCTCTCTCTCCTGTCTCTCTCTTCCTCTCTCTCTCCTGTCTCTCTCTCTTCCTCTCTCTCCTGTCTCTCTCTTCCTCTCTCTCTCCTGTCTCTCTCTTCCTCTCTCTCTATCTTCTCTACCCTGTCACTTTTTCTGTCCCATGCAGAATGTCTTCTGTCTCTCTCTTCCTCCCTCTCTCCTATCTCTCTCTTCCTCTCTCTTGTCTCTTTCTTCCTCTCTCTCTCCTGTCTCTCTCTTCCTCTCTCTCCTCTCTCTCTCTTCCTCTCTCTCCTGTCTCTCTCTTCCTCACTCTCCTGTCTTTCTCTTCCTCTATCTCTCCTGCCTCTCTTCCTCTCTCTCTCCTGTCTCTTTCTTCCTCTCTCTCTCCTGTCTCTCTGTTCCTCTCTCTCTTCTCTATCCTGTCACTCTTTCTGTCCCCTGCAGACTGTCTCCTGTCTCTCTCTTGCTCTCTCTCTCTTTTGTCTCTCTCTTCCTCTTTCTCTCCTGTCTCTTTCTTCCTCTCTCCTGTCTCTCTGCTCCTCTCTCTCTCCTGTCTCTCTCTTCCTCTCTCTCTTGTCTCTCTCTCTTACTCTATTTCCTATCTCTCTCTTCCTCTCTCTCTCCTGTCTATCTCTTCCTCTCTCTCTCCTGTCTCTCTCTCTTCCTCTCTCTCTCTTATCTCTCTCTTGCTCTCTCTCTCTCTCTCTTGTCTCTCTCTTCCTCTCTCTCTTCTCTATCCTGTCACTCTTTCTGTCCCCTGCAGACTGTCTCCTGTCTCTCTCTCTACCTCTCTCTCTTCTGTCTCTCTCTTCCTCTCCCTCTCCGGTCTCTCTCTTCCTCTCTCTCTCTCCTGTCTCTCTCTCTTCTTCTCTCTCCTGTCTCTTTCTTCCTCTCTCTTTCCTGTCTCTCTCTCTTTCTCTCTCTCTCTCCTCTCTCTCTTCCTCTCTCTCCTGTCTCTCTCTTCCTCTCTCTATCCTGTCTCTTTATACCTCTCTCTCTTCCTCTCTCTCTTCCTCTCTCTCTTCTCTATCCTGTCACTCTTTCTGTCCCCTGCAGACTGTCTCCTGTCTCTCTCTCTTCCTCTCTCTCCTCCTCTCTCTCTCCTGTCTCTCTGTTCCTCTCTCTCTCCTTTCTCTCTCTTCCTCTCTTTCTCTTGTCTCTCTCTCTCTTCCTCTATTTCCTATCTCTTTCTGTCCCCTGTAGACTGTCTCCTGTCTCTCTCTCTTCCTCTCTCTCTTCTGTCTCTCTCTTCCTCTCTGTCTCCTGTCTCTTTCTTCCTCTCTCCTGTCTCTCTCCTCCTCTCTCTATCTCCTGTCTCTCTGTTCCTCTCTCTCTCTTGTCTCTCTCTTCCTCTCTCTTGTCTCTCTCTCTTCTTCTATTTCCTATCTCTCTCTTCCTCTCTCTCCTGTCTCTCTCTTCCTCTCTCTCTCTCTCTCTCCTGTCTCTCTCTCTCTTACTCTCTCTCTCTCGTCTCTCTCTTCCTCTCTCTCTCCTATCTCTCTCTTCCTCTCTCCTGTCTCTTTCTTCCTCTCTCTCTCTCTTCTCTCTCTCTTCCTCTCTCTCCTGTCTCTCTCTTCTTCACTCTCCTGTCTCTCTCTTCCTCTATCTCTCCTGCCTCTCTTCCTCTCTCTCTTCTGTCTCTCTCTTCCTCTCTCTCTCCTGTCTCTCTCTTCCTCTCTCTCTCTCCTGTCTCTCTCTCTTCCTCTCTCTCTCCTGTCTCTTTGTTCCTCTCTCCTGTCTCTCTCTTCCTTTCTCTCTCCTGTCTCTCTCTTCCTCTCTCTCTCTCTCCTCTCTCTCTCTTCCTCTCTCCTGCCTCTCTCTTCCTCACTCTCCTGTCTCTCTCTTCCTCTATCTCTCCTGCCTCTCTTCATCTATCTCGCCTGTCTCTTTATTCCTCTCTCTCTCCTCTCTCTCTTCCTCTCTCTCTTCTTTATCCTGTCACTCTTTCTGTCCACTGCAGACTGTCTCCTGTCTCTCTCTCTCTCCTGTCTCTCTCTTCATCTCTCTCTCACTCCTGACTCTCTCTCTCTCTTTCTCTCTCTCCTGTCTCTCTCTCTCTCTCTTCCTCTCTCTCTCTCATGTCTCTCTTTCTTCCTCTCTCATTCAGGTCTCTCTCTTCCTCTATCACTCCTGTCTCTCTTCCTCTCTCTTTCCTGTCTCTCTCTTTCTCTATCTATCTTCTCTATCTTGTCACACTTTCAGACCCCTGCAGTCTGTCTCTTGTCTCTCTCTTCCTCTCTCTCTCCTGTTTATTTCTTCCTCTCTCTCCTGTCTCTCTCTTCCTCTCTCTCCTGTCTCTCTCTTCCTCTCTCTCCTGTCTCTCTCTCTTCTTCTCTCTCTCCTGTCTCTTTCTTCCTCTCTCTTTCATGTGTCTCTCTTCCTCTCTCTCTCTCTCTTCCTCTCTCTCCTGTCTCTCTCTTCCTCACTCTCCTGTCTCTCTCTTCCTCTCTCTCTACTGTCTCTTTATTCCTCTCTCTCTCCTGTCTCTCTCTTCCTCTCTCTCTTCTCTATCCTGTCACTCTTTCTGTCCCCTGCAGACTGTCTCCTGTCTCTCTCTCTCTTCCTCTCTCTCTTCTGTCTCGCTCTTCCTCTCTCTCTCCTGTCTCTTTCTTCCTCTCTCCTGTCTCTCTCCTCCTTTCTCTCTCCTGTCTCTCTGTTCCTCTCTCTCTCCTGTCTCTCTATTCCTCTCTCTCTTGTCTCTCTCTCTTCATCTATTTCCTATCTCTCTCTTCCTCTCTCTCTCCTGTCTCTCTCTTCCTCTCTCTCTCTATCTTCTCTACCCTTTCACTTTTTCTGTCCCATGCAGTATGTCTTCTGTCTCTCACTTCCTCTCTCCCATCTCTTTCTTTCTCTCTCTCTCTCCTCTCTCTCTTCCTCTCTCTCTTATCTCTCTCTTGCTCTCTCTCTCTCTCTCTCTCTCTTGTCTCTCTCTTCTCTATCCTGTCACTCTTTCTGTCCCCTGCAGACTGTCTCCTGTCTCTCTCTCTACCTCTCTCTCTTCTGTCTCTCTCTTCCTCTCTCTCTCCGGTCTCACTCTTCCTCTCTCTCTCTCCTGTCTCTCTCTCTTCTTCTCTCTCCTGTCTCTTTCTTCCTCTCTCTTTCCTGTCTCTCTCTCTTCCTCTCTCTCTCCTCTCTCTCTTCCTCTCTCTCCTGTCTCTCTCTTCCTCTCTCTCCTGTCTCTCTCTTCCTCTCTCTCTTCTCTATCCTGTCACTCTTTCTGTCCCCTGCAGACTGTCTCCTGTCTCTCTCTCTACCTCTCTCTCTTCTGTCTCTCTCTTCCTCTCTCTCTCCGGTCTCACTCTTCCTCTCTCTCTCTCCTGTCTCTCTCTCTTCTTCTCTCTCCTGTCTCTTTCTTCCTCTCTCTTTCCTGTCTCTCTCTCTTCCTCTCTCTCTCCTCTCTCTCTTCCTCTCTCTCCTGTCTCTCTCTTCCTCACTCTCCTGTCTCTCTCTTCCTCTCTCTCTTCTCTATCCTGTCACTCTTTCTGTCCCCTGCAGACTGTCTCCTGTCTCTCTCTCTACCTCTCTCTCTTCTGTCTCTCTCTTCCTCTCTCTCTCCGGTCTCACTCTTCCTCTCTCTCTCTCCTGTCTCTCTCTCTTCTTCTCTCTCCTGTCTCTTTCTTCCTCTCTCTTTCCTGTCTCTCTCTCTTCCTCTCTCTCTCCTCTCTCTCTTCCTCTCTCTCCTGTCTCTCTCTTCCTCACTCTCCTGTCTCTCTCTTCCTCTCTCTCTTCTCTATCCTGTCACTCTTTCTGTCCCCTGCAGACTGTCTCCTGTCTCTCTCTCTACCTCTCTCTCTTCTGTCTCTCTCTTCCTCTCTCTCTCCGGTCTCACTCTTCCTCTCTCTCTCTCCTCTCTCTCTCTCTTCTCTCTCTCTTCCTCTCTCTCCTGTCTCTCTCTTCTTCACTCTCCTGTCTCTCTCTTCCTCTATCTCTCCTGCCACTCTTCCTCTCTCTCTCCTGTCTCTCTCTCTTCCTCTCTCTCCTGTCTCTCTCTTCCTCACTCTCCTGTCTCTCTCTTCCTCTCTCTCTCCTGTCTCTTTATACCTCTCTCTCTTCCTCTCTCTTCCTCTCTCTCTTCTCTATCCTGTCACTCTTTCTGTCCCCTGCAGACTGTCTCCTGTCTCTCTCTCTTCCTCTCTCTCTTCTGTCTCTCTCTTCCTCTCTCTCTCCTGTCTCTTTCTTCCTCTCTCCTGTCTCTCTCCTCCACTCTATCTCCTGTCTCTCTGTTCCTCTCTCTCTCCTGTCTCTCTCTTCCTCTCTCTCTTGTCTCTCTCTCTTCCTCTATTAACTATCTCTCTCTTCCTCTCTCTCTCCTGTCTCTCTCTTCCTCTCTCTCTCTCTCTCTCTTGTCTCTCTCTCTTCCTCTCTCTCTTGTCTCTCTCTTCCTCTATCTCTCCTGTCTCTCTCTTCCTCTCTCTCTCCTGTCTCTTTCTTCCTCTCTCCTGTCTCTCTCCTCCTCTATCTCTCCTGTCTCTCTCTTCCTCTCTCTCTTGTCTCTCTCTCTTCCTCTATTTCCTATCTCTCTCTTCCTCTCTCTCCTGTCTCTCTCTTCCTCTCTCTCTCTCTCCTGTCTCTCTCTCTCTTCCTCTCTCTCCTGTCTCTCTCTTCCTCTCTCTCTCCTGTCTCTCTCTTCCTCTCTCTCTATCTTCTCTACCCTGTCACTTTTTCTGTCCCATGCAGAATGTCTTCTGTCTCTCTCTTCCTCCCTCTCTCCTATCTCTCTCTTCCTCTCTCTTGTCTCTTTCTTCCTCTCTCTCTCCTGTCTCTCTCTTCCTCTCTCTCTCCTCTCTCTCTCTTCCTCTCTCTCCTGTCTCTCTCTTCCTCACTCTCCTTTCTCTCTCTTCCTCTATCTCTCCTGTCTCTCTCTTCCTCTCTCTCTCCTGTCTCTTTCTTCCTCTCTCCTGTCTCTCTCCTCCTCTCTCTCTCCTGTCTCTCTCTTCCTCTCTCTCTTGTCTCTCTCTCTTCTTCTATTTCCTATCTCTCTCTTCCTCTCTCTCTCCTGTATCTCTCTTCCCCTCTCTCTCTCTCTCCTGTCTCTCTCTCTCTTACTCTCTCTCTCTCGTCTCTCTCTTCCTCTCTTACTCCTGTCTCTCTCTTCCTCTTTCTCTATCTTCTCTACCCTGTCACTTTTTCTGTCCCATGCAGTATGTCTTCTGTCTCTCTCTTCCTCTCTCTCTCCTATCTCTCTCTTCCTCTCTCCTGTCTCTTTCTTCCTCTCTCTCTCTCTTCTCTCTCTCTTCCTCTCTCTCCTGTCTCTCTCTTCTTCACTCTCCTGTCTCTCTCTTCCTCTATCTCTCCTGCCACTCTTCCTCTCTCTCTTCTGTCTCTCTCTTCCTCTCTCTCCTGTCTCTCTCTTCCTCTCTCTCTCTCCTGTCTCTCTCTCTTCCTCTCTCTCTCCTGTCTCTTTGTTCCTCTCTCCTGTCTCTCTCTTCCTTTCTCTCTCCTGTCTCTCTCTTCCTCTCTCTCTCTCTCTCTCTCTCTCTCTCTCTCTCTCTCTCTCTCCTCTCTCTCTCTTCCTCTCTCTCCTGCCTCTCTCTTCCTCACTCTCCTTTCTCTCTCTTCCTCTATCTCTCCTGCCTCTCTTCATCTATCTAGCCTGTCTCTTTATTCCTCTCTCTCTCCTCTCTCTCTTCCTCTCTCTCTTGTCTCTCTCTCTTCCTCTATTAACTATCTCTCTCTTCCTCTCTCTCTCCTGTCTCTCTCTTCCTCTCTCTCTCTCTCTCTCTTGTCTCTCTCTCTTCCTCTCTCTCTTGTCTCTCTCTTCCTCTATCTCTCCTGTCTCTCTCTTCCTCTCTCTCTCCTGTCTCTTTCTTCCTCTCTCCTGTCTCTCTCCTCCTCTATCTCTCCTGTCTCTCTCTTCCTCTCTCTCTTGTCTCTCTCTCTTCCTCTATTTCCTATCTCTCTCTTCCTCTCTCTCCTGTCTCTCTCTTCCTCTCTCTCTCTCTCCTGTCTCTCTCTCTCTTCCTCTCTCTCCTGTCTCTCTCTTCCTCTCTCTCTCCTGTCTCTCTCTTCCTCTCTCTCTATCTTCTCTACCCTGTCACTTTTTCTGTC
The DNA here is from genome assembly GCA_027410445.1 of Discoglossus pictus. Lineage (NCBI taxonomy): Eukaryota > Metazoa > Chordata > Amphibia > Anura > Alytidae > Discoglossus > Discoglossus pictus. The sequence continues at coordinate 440,333,719 of CM050165.1, read as the reverse complement.
CCATGCAGAATGTCTTCTGTCTCTCTCTTCCTCCCTCTCTCCTATCTCTCTCTTCCTCTCTCTTGTCTCTTTCTTCCTCTCTCTCTCCTGTCTCTCTCTTCCTCTCTCTCTCCTCTCTCTCTCTTCCTCTCTCTCCTGTCTCTCTCTTCCTCACTCTCCTTTCTCTCTCTTCCTCTATCTCTCCTGTCTCTCTCTTCCTCTCTCTCTCCTGTCTCTTTCTTCCTCTCTCCTGTCTCTCTCCTCCTCTCTCTCTCCTGTCTCTCTCTTCCTCTCTCTCTTGTCTCTCTCTCTTCTTCTATTTCCTATCTCTCTCTTCCTCTCTCTCTCCTGTCTCTCTCTTCCCCTCTCTCTCTCTCTCCTGTCTCTCTCTCTCTCACTCTCTCTCTCTCGTCTCTCTCTTCCTCTCTTACTCCTGTCTCTCTCTTCCTCTTTCTCTATCTTCTCTACCCTGTCACTTTTTCTGTCCCATGCAGTATGTCTTCTGTCTCTCTCTTCCTCTCTCTCTCCTATCTCTCTCTTCCTCTCTCCTGTCTCTTTCTTCCTCTCTCTCTCTCTTCTCTCTCTCTTCCTCTCTCTCCTGTCTCTCTCTTCTTCACTCTCCTGTCTCTCTCTTCCTCTATCTCTCCTGCCACTCTTCCTCTCTCTCTTCTGTCTCTCTCTTCCTCTCTCTCCTGTCTCTCTCTTCCTCTCTCTCTCTCCTGTCTCTCTCTCTTCCTCTCTCTCTCCTGTCTCTTTGTTCCTCTCTCCTGTCTCTCTCTTCCTTTCTCTCTCCTGTCTCTCTCTTCCTCTCTCTCTCTCTCTCTCTCTCTCTCTCTCTCTCTCTCTCTCTCTCTCTCTCTCCTCTCTCTCTCTTCCTCTCTCTCCTGCCTCTCTCTTCCTCACTCTCCTTTCTCTCTCTTCCTCTATCTCTCCTGCCTCTCTTCATCTATCTAGCCTGTCTCTTTATTCCTCTCTCTCTCCTCTCTCTCTTCCTCTCTCTCTTCTTTATCCTGTCACTCTTTCTGTCCCCTGCAGACTGTCTCCTGTCTCTCTCTCTTCCTCTCTCTCTCTCTCTCCTGTCTCTCTCTTCCTTTCTCTCTCTCTCTCTCTCCTGTCTCTCTCTTCATCTCTCTCTCACTCCTGACTCTCTCTCTCTCTCTTTCTCTCTCTCCTGTCTCTCTCTCCCTCTCTCTTCCTCTCTCTCTCATGTCTCTCTTTCTTCCTCTCTCATTCAGGTCTCTCTCTTCCTCTATCACTCCTGTCTCTCTTCCTCTCTCTTTCCTGTCTCTCTCTTTCTCTATCTATTTTCTCTATCTTGTCACACTTTCAGACCCCTGCAGTCTGTCTCCTGTCTCTCTCTTCCTCTCTCTCTCCTTTCTATTTCTTCCTCTCTCTCCTGTCTCTCTCTTCCTCTCTCTCCTGTCTCTCTCTTCCTCTCTCTCCTGTCTCTCTCTTCCTCTCTCTCTCCTCTCTCTCTTCCTCTCTCTCTCTCTCCTGTCTCTCTCTTCCTCTCGCTCTTATCTATCCTGTCACTTTTTCTGTCCCCTACAGACTGTCTCTCTCTCTCTTCTTCTCTCTCTCCTGTCTCTTTCTTCCTCTCTCTTTCATGTGTCTCTCTTCCTCTCTCTCTCCTCTCTCTCTTCCTCTCTCTCCTGTCTCTCTCTTCCTCACTCTCCTGTCTCTCTCTTCCTCTCTCTCTCTCTCTCTCTTGTCTCTCTCTCTTCCTCTCTCTCTTGTCTCTCTCTTCCTCTATCTCTCCTGTCTCTCTCTTCCTCTCTCTCTCCTGTCTCTTTCTTCCTCTCTCCTGTCTCTCTCCTCCTCTATCTCTCCTGTCTCTCTCTTCCTCTCTCTCTTGTCTCTCTCTCTTCCTCTATTTCCTATCTCTCTCTTCCTCTCTCTCCTGTCTCTCTCTTCCTCTCTCTCTCTCTCCTGTCTCTCTCTCTCTTCCTCTCTCTCCTGTCTCTCTCTTCCTCTCTCTCTCCTGTCTCTCTCTTCCTCTCTCTCTATCTTCTCTACCCTGTCACTTTTTCTGTCCCATGCAGAATGTCTTCTGTCTCTCTCTTCCTCCCTCTCTCCTATCTCTCTCTTCCTCTCTCTTGTCTCTTTCTTCCTCTCTCTCTCCTGTCTCTCTCTTCCTCTCTCTCTCCTCTCTCTCTCTTCCTCTCTCTCCTGTCTCTCTCTTCCTCACTCTCCTTTCTCTCTCTTCCTCTATCTCTCCTGTCTCTCTCTTCCTCTCTCTCTCCTGTCTCTTTCTTCCTCTCTCCTGTCTCTCTCCTCCTCTCTCTCTCCTGTCTCTCTCTTCCTCTCTCTCTTGTCTCTCTCTCTTCTTCTATTTCCTATCTCTCTCTTCCTCTCTCTCTCCTGTCTCTCTCTTCCCCTCTCTCTCTCTCTCCTGTCTCTCTCTCTCTTACTCTCTCTCTCTCGTCTCTCTCTTCCTCTCTTACTCCTGTCTCTCTCTTCCTCTTTCTCTATCTTCTCTACCCTGTCACTTTTTCTGTCCCATGCAGTATGTCTTCTGTCTCTCTCTTCCTCTCTCTCTCCTATCTCTCTCTTCCTCTCTCCTGTCTCTTTCTTCCTCTCTCTCTCTCTTCTCTCTCTCTTCCTCTCTCTCCTGTCTCTCTCTTCTTCACTCTCCTGTCTCTCTCTTCCTCTATCTCTCCTGCCACTCTTCCTCTCTCTCTTCTGTCTCTCTCTTCCTCTCTCTCCTGTCTCTCTCTTCCTCTCTCTCTCTCCTGTCTCTCTCTCTTCCTCTCTCTCTCCTGTCTCTTTGTTCCTCTCTCCTGTCTCTCTCTTCCTCTCTCTCTCCTGTCTCTCTCTTCCTCTCTCTCTCTCTCTCTCTCTCTCTCTCTCTCTCTCTCTCTCTCCTCTCTCTCTCTTCCTCTCTCTCCTGCCTCTCTCTTCCTCACTCTCCTTTCTCTCTCTTCCTCTATCTCTCCTGCCTCTCTTCATCTATCTAGCCTGTCTCTTTATTCCTCTCTCTCTCCTCTCTCTCTTCCTCTCTCTCTTCTTTATCCTGTCACTCTTTCTGTCCCCTGCAGACTGTCTCCTGTCTCTCTCTCTTCCTCTCTCTCTCTCTCTCCTGTCTCTCTCTTCCTTTCTCTCTCTCTCTCTCTCCTGTCTCTCTCTTCATCTCTCTCTCACTCCTGACTCTCTCTCTCTCTCTTTCTCTCTCTCCTGTCTCTCTCTCCCTCTCTCTTCCTCTCTCTCTCATGTCTCTCTTTCTTCCTCTCTCATTCAGGTCTCTCTCTTCCTCTATCACTCCTGTCTCTCTTCCTCTCTCTTTCCTGTCTCTCTCTTTCTCTATCTATTTTCTCTATCTTGTCACACTTTCAGACCCCTGCAGTCTGTCTCCTGTCTCTCTCTTCCTCTCTCTCTCCTTTCTATTTCTTCCTCTCTCTCCTGTCTCTCTCTTCCTCTCTCTCCTGTCTCTCTCTTCCTCTCTCTCCTGTCTCTCTCTTCCTCTCTCTCTCCTCTCTCTCTTCCTCTCTCTCTCTCTCCTGTCTCTCTCTTCCTCTCGCTCTTATCTATCCTGTCACTTTTTCTGTCCCCTACAGACTGTCTCTCTCTCTCTTCTTCTCTCTCTCCTGTCTCTTTCTTCCTCTCTCTTTCATGTGTCTCTCTTCCTCTCTCTCTCCTCTCTCTCTTCCTCTCTCTCCTGTCTCTCTCTTCCTCACTCTCCTGTCTCTCTCTTCCTCTCTCTCTACTGTCTCTTTATTCCTTTCTCCTGTCTCTCTCTTCCTCTCTCTCTTCTCTATCCTGTCACTCTTTCTGTCCCCTGCAGACTGTTTCCTGTCTCTCTCTCTCTTCCTCTCTCTCTTCTGTCTCTCTCTTCCTCTCTCTCTCCTGTCTCTTTCTTCCTCTCTCCTGTCTCTCTCCTCCTTTCTCTCTCCTGTCTCTCTGTTCCTCTCTCTCTCCTGTCTCTCTCTTCCTCTCTCTCTTGTCTCTCTTCCTCTATTTCCTATCTCTCTCTTCCTCTCTCTCTCCTGTCTCTCTCTTCCTCTCTCCCTCTATCTTCTCTACCCTTTCACTTTTTCTGTCCCATGCAGTATGTCTTCTGTCTCTCACTTCCTCTCTCCCGTCTCTTTCTTCCTCTCTCTCTCTCCTCTCTCTCTCTTCCTCTCTCTCTCCTATCTCTCTCTTTCTCTCTCTCCTGACTCTCTCTTCTTCACTCTCCTGCCTCTCTCTTCCTCTATCTCTCCTGCCTCTCTTCCTCTCTCTCTCCTGTCTCTTTATTCCTCTCTCTCTCCTGTTTCTCTCTTCCTCTCTCTCTTCTCTATCCTGTCACTCTTTCTGTCCCCTGCAGACTGTCTCTTGTCTCTCTCTCTTCCTCTGTCTCTTCTGTCTCTCTCTTCCTCTCTCTCTCCTGTCTCTCTCTTCCTTTCTCTCTCCTGTCTCTTTCTTCCTCTCTCTTTCCTGTCTCTCTCTTCCTCTCTCTCTCCTCTCTCTCTTCCTCTCTCTCCTGTCTCTCTCTTCCTCACTCTCCTGTCTCTCTCTTCCCCTCTCTCTCCTGTCTCTTTATTCCTCTCTCTCTCTTGTCTCTCTCTTCCTCTCTCTCTTCTCTATCCTGTCACTCTTTCTGTCCCCTGCAGACTGTCTCCTGTCTCTCTCTCTTCCTCTCTCTCTTCTGTCTCTCTCTTCCTCTTTCTCTTCTGTCTCTCTCTTCCTCTCTCTCTCTCCTGTCTCTCTCTCTCTTCCTCTCTCTCTCCTGTCTCTTTCTTCCTCTCTCCTGACTCTTTCTTCCTCTCTCTCTCCTGTCTCTCTCTTCCTCTCTCTCTCCTGTCTCTCTCTTCCTTTCTCTCTCCTGTCTCTCTCTTCCTCTCTCTTCCTTTCTCTCTCTTCCTCACTCTCCTGTCTTTCGATGACAATTGAAACCTTAAAAACTTTTTGATAAAAAGGAAATAACAGATGAATGTTCATATGATAACTAGATGGCGCTCCTGTACAATAACATTTTCTCAAAATATGAAATAATGAAATAATATATGAAGTAATCTCAAAATATGAAAAGTTCACATGACATAAGGACCTTAAGTAATAAATAAAATCATCTCTAAGATACTTTTAACCACTTACCGATAATGGCTGTCAGATATATATATACTAAGAAACAAATTTACACCTTAAGAAAAAGAATTATTAGGGAGTAATTATTTTAAGACATAGACCTTAAGTTAAGTCTGTTACAGAACAAATAAATATCTAAATCTCTCACTGCTTTTAATGAAAGAAGAACTGAGATTCCTTCTATGTACTTATACACATATATATGTAGTTATATAAAATATATAATATTATATAATATATAAAACAAATGTTAGAAATACCAGAAATACCAATACATTACTTCTGTCCTTGTCTCCAAAGACCTTTAGTTAAAATGTTATATTTATATATTAAAAAAAAATATCAGGAATTAAGTCATGGGAATTTGACTGGAAGTATCAAGTAAAAATAATTTGGTGCCTTACACCAATTAATTTACATTTAAAATATTTTAGAAGAATACTCCAATATCGTATAAAGCGACACAAAAATGAAAAAGTAAATAATTAAAAAGTCAATCAGAATCTAGTCAGGACAGATTAGACTAGGAAATAGACACCATCATATAATCATGAGACAGGGTAGCTGGTCGCTCTATATACAATTTCACCACACTGATAGAAATGCAGAGGAAATGTTAAGATCCAATGGATCCTCCTGACTGAAGGGAAAACCTATGTTAATGCCCCAGATTCCTGCTAAATACCCTTTTGCTAACATTAGGCAAAAAATGGAAGAGAGATTGCAGACTGTTGCAGCTCAAATTCAACTAAACCTACAAAAAAATACAAGGCTGCCATCAGGGTACCTCACAGTCTACGTTATCCATAATAACTGAAAAAGTCCCTATTTGAAGACTGATGGCTCTTTTCATTGCTGGGATGCAACTTTCTCGAAGGCAAGTGGCCTTATGGAAATGATCTGCAGGTTTAAATGTTAGAATTTTTTGATAGGCCATTAAGGCAATGAAACATCCTATTGGTCAGATGCTAAGTTGGAGGAAACAGGTATTGGTTGGATAGGAGTGATGTCATAGGGATGTTAGGATATTATGTTTTGTAAAAAGCACTTGGATTGGCTGAATGTAAACAATGCAAATGCAAAAAGTATAGCGATTGGTCCCCTCGGGCAAACTGTGTCCCACAACAGTACCCAGTTAGTGGACACAAACAGTGCCAGAGTTTACAAATTGCCCTGACAGTGTTGCACTTATTATTGACTACTTCAATAAGTGTCCATTGTTTGCATGTGTGGCAGGAGTGCTGCTGAGTACCCTTTATGAATAACTGAGAAAATAATAAATGACACTATATACCCATCCAAGATGATGTTGGCCTAAGAAAATGTAGTAAAAGAGAATGAATGGACAACTTTAATAACCAATAGATGCAGAAGTGAGCTTTGTTTTATGTATTAAACTAGTTTCATAATTGTCTCAACCATCTCTCTGCTCTTGGAATTTAGTTCCCCAAGATTCACCTTACTGAATACATCATTAATTGAGAGAGAGAGCGGTATAATATAATTTGGAGAGATTACTTGATCAAGATTAAAGTTATTGTAATGATGACTAAAGCTGGTCATGTATAACATTTTCATGGTAATGTAGTCATGGGTCAAGAGTAATATAGAAATGTTATTATATATCAAATACTTTTATTCTCATTATAATAGAAACTTTTTGTAAATATTTATACTGTCACTCCTCTCTTTTGGTGAAAGTATGTCCACAAAAATAACTTCTGTGCAGTAGTGGAAGAAATCATCCCCAGGCTATAAAAATTAAAAAAAAATCTGACTGTTGGATCCATAGTCCTGATTACACACAAAGTTAATAACACCCCTCACTTAGGCCCTCATTCAATTGCAATTTGGCCAATTGAATAGGGCTCTAAATAAACACATAACATATTTTTTTTTGCAAATTGCCCTGACAGTGTTGCACCTATTATTGACTACCTCAATAAGTGTCCATTGAAGTGCATGTGTGGCAGGACTGCGGCTGAGTACCCTTTTAGAGGACACTGTAATAAGTATGTTTATTTTTTTATTAAATAAAGATATGGCTGTGTTTACACTTTATAAGTAATTCAATAATATTGTATTTATTAATAGGGGATTGTTTATTTAACCAAAATTAACCATCTTGTTGTGGACGCCACTATACAGGATCACCAAGACTATCCCTCTGTCGTAACTTAATGGGCAATCACTTTATAATTGCAATATAGGGTCACTGAGGCAATCGCTTCTTGGGTGGTACCTTATTCAGGACATTCCAACTATCTCCGAATGTTGTCTGATAGACTCTGTGTTTTCTTAACACATAAGAGACCCGTAGTAATTTATAAGTCAATACACTGAACTTAAAAGTTGATACAATATTACTGTATCACTTGATGATTGATTGTTATAGACCTCACACAGAAGAACAACATTAGCTTATAGAAAATGTTAATAGATTTTAATATTTTTTTTATATTGTCTATATAGAGGTAGTCTATATCACAAACGTCTCTTATGATAAATCTAATCAATAAAGGATAGATAACAACTTTATGATACAATGTTTCCATTACAGCAGCTTTGAATTGTTGCACACATATATTATAAAATGTCGCACTTGACAGTCTAATAGTGACTTTGTAACTGTCAAAAAGCTATGTTGTCTGAATATGTGTAAGGCCTCTAGACCATCTTCTTATCCTTATTATTGTAATTTTAAATTGTTACACACATATATTGTAAAATACAACACTTAACTGATTATTTACTTGTGATTTTTTGTATTGTTTAGTTTGATACTGACCTTCACCCCCTTGTCATGATTTTGGTAATATACCCATTCCCACATATATTGTTTTTCAAATTCTATTGCGGCATGATTTTTTGTATTCCTCTAAAATATCTAAATTGTGAATTGACCTGGAAAGCAAATGTTTTTTCATCAGCTTCTGCAATTACTATTTACTGGGATATGGAACCCTCCCAGAGCTCTGTGCACATCCTTATTTCTTAGACTGTAGATTAAAGGGTTTAACATTGGGGTGATGATTGTGTAAAACACTGACACCACTTTGTCTGTAGCACTGACTGAATGTCTTGGCCACATATTTACAAAAATGCCTGGCCCAAAGTAAAGGGCCACAACTAACAGATGGGAAGTACAAGTATAAAAAACTTTCACTCTTCCAGAATGGCTTCTCATTATAGTAGCGATAATATGAATATAAGAGCAAAGAATGAAGATAAGTGGAATCAGCAGCACAATTATGCCACCTACTAATTTCACAATATTACTTATAATGTTATCGTTACATGATATATGCTGTAGTAGTGGAGCCTCACAAAAAAAGTGGTTAATTGTGTTATGACCACAGTAAGTCAAGTGACATATGAAGAACATGTCAACAGAAGATACTGCAAAACCAGTCATAAATGAAAGAGAGGAAAACTGAATGCAGGTCATTTTGTTCATAACCACAGTATAATGCAGAGGGTTACAGATTGCAACAAAACGATCATAGGCCATGAAGGTCAGGATTAAACATTCACTTGCTCCAAAGAAAAGATAAAAATAAACTTGAACTAAACATCCGGTATAGGAAATCCTTTTCTTCTTTGATAGTAAATTCACAAGTATTTTAGGAACAGTTATTGATGTGTAACAGATATCAATGAATGAGAGATTAGTGAGAAAGAAATACATAGGACTATGCAGACGATGGTCCACAAGGACAGACACTATGAGAAGAACATTTCCAGATAAGGTGATCAAGTAAATTATGAAAAACAAATAAAAGAGCAGATTTTGCAAATCATTGTCATTTGTAAATCCTAGAAGAATGAATTCTGCTGTTGTGCTTTGATTATCACTTATCATTGTGGTCAATCAATAGTATTATCTTGTTCTGTAGATATATTTACAAGATTCATATTAAACATGACAGACTTTCATTAGCTTAAGCAACGTATTATTCATAAAATTATATAATTTATAGGAACAATCCCATAATGTATAACTGAGAAAATAATAAATGACACTATATACCCATCCAAGATGATGTTGGCCTATGAAAATGTAGTAAAAGAGAATGAATGGACAACTTTAATAACCAACAGATGCAGCGGTGAGCTTTGTTTTATGTATTAAGCTAGTTTTATAATTGTCTCAACCATTTCTCTACCATCTTGTCTTGCTACTTCTGTGGCATTGTGTAGGCTTTTGGAAATTAGTTCCCCAAGATTCATCTTAATGAATCCATCGTTAATTGAGAGAGAGCGGTATAATATAATTTGGAGAGATTACTTGATCAAGATTAAAGTTATTGTAATGATGACTAAAGCTGGTCATGTATAACATTTTCATGGTAATGTAGTCATGGGTCATGAGTAAAATAGAAATGTTATTATATATCAAATACCGTTATTTTCATTATAATATAAACTTTTTGTAAATATTTCTACTGTCCCTCCTCTCTTTTGGTGTAAGTATATCCACAAAAATAACTTCGGTGCATGTTACACAGGAGTGGAAGAAATCATCCCCAGTCTATGGGCCTTATTCTATTATCGGCCGCAGCCGCTGCGGGGCCGCAAGGACCGGCCGCAAGCTTTACGGCTATTCTATTCCCCTCCGGCAGGGGACTCCGGCAGGCTTGCGGCCGGTGCCTTGCTATCTCTTGCGGCCGAGGAAAGCCTTTGATCTAAAACGGCCGCAAGGAAATCGGCCGTAAGAAAAGCCTGGTTGCGATTCTATTGCTCCGGGAACCCTCTCTGCAAGGCTAAAAACGAGCCGCAGCTTACTTGCAGCAAACAGGTCCCGCTAGCACCAATTAAGCACATAAAATAGCTCAAATAAAGCCATCCTGCACTTTGAGAAGACTATAAAGTGATATTCGGTGTTAGAAAAAATAGCACATAATTATCCTATACTCAAATCCGTAAAATATTTTATTTTTAATATCCGTAAAATATCCATGTAAAAAGTCCAGAGTGCTTGGAGCACCTCAGACACACCCACGCTGCAGCCGGAAAATAAACAGTTAATTTGAACTCGGGTTTGGGCAGATGTGCAAGCTTGAGAGTGGGTTTCTTTTAATCCTCATGTCCCCCAATATGATCCCTAGCATTTACAGAGCTGTACAGTGCGGGCTTGAATTTATTTTTCACTTTTAATATTTCTGAGCTTACGGCCGGTTCCAAGATATGCGGCCGGCCGTAAGGGGAGATCCTTGCGGGGCCGTATCATAGAATCACGAGTTAACTGAACCCCCACAAGGAATCGAAGCCTTGCGGCCGATTTACGGCCGATAATAGAATGAGGCCCTATGAAAATAAAATAAAAAATCTGACTGTTGAATCCATAGTCCTGATCACACAAAAAGTTAATAACATCCCTCACTTAGTAAAAATTCCAATTCCTTGGAAATCTGAATAAAAAAATATAAATTTTCTAAATCAGACAAAATATTTTAAAAGCTCAGCCATCCTTTCTTATGATTTTACAGAGCTAAATAAATTCCAGCCTCCTCTTTAGGAAGATTTGGTGAAAACTTATCATTTACACTGAATACATTCTCTCATTGCTGATTATTCCTACTTTGCAAATGATGTATCAAGAATTAAACACTTAGCAGATCTTTCATGTGTTTCTTTTTGTGACTGACAGTACAAGTATTTCACTTTATTACACTTTTTTTTCTGGAATTAAATATATACTGTATTCAGAGTTAACACAGGAGCAAATGAAAAAGCTGCCACCAAGAGATATTGCTCATGTACACAACATGCCTGAAAATGAAAATTAATTAAGTAATGTAATGATTTATTAACAGTGGTAGCAATATTAAATGTATGTTGTTGCTGTTAATACTTTAGATTGTTATTACTAAGACATTATTTTTATTTAGAAAATACAAAATATATATCTTTGAAGATATATTATAGTGTTTAATTACTTAAATTATTGTTATTTTTCACACACTCATAATATATGTAATGATTATTGACCTGGACAATATAGACATGCGTTCTTACCTTACACTGCCATGACACTGGTTCCAAAGCATAAGTTAAAAAAATAATACAAAAATTACTTGCACAGTTTTATATTCTTTTATGTAGTGTCAGTCCATAGGATAAAAAAAAAAAAAAGAAACAATAAGATAAGATAAATATTACAATTAGATATGTCAGGAAAAGTGTCCATATTTGTGCCCCAGTAACAGGGCAGCCTTTCAGCAGATATTGAAGAACCCTGACTTATACAAGCTTCTTTCCAATTAGTTTAATTCCCAGTGTTGTAATATGTCTATGGCGCAGAGCTATTTGATTACTTCAGAGACATCACTAAAAGTAAATATAAACCTTGTAATGCTCCTACGCAGAGAGAATACCTAAGCGGCATAAAATGCATCATAATTAATCTTGATTTGCTGGTAATGTGTCACATTTATAATATCTATATGAAGAAAATACAAATGAGATTTTTAACATACAAAATTATTATCATTACCATCAGTTATTATTAGTTATATTATGTAGCACAGAACAGTATACATATTGGAGTAGTTCAATTTACACTCAAAACACCATAATAAAGCTTGTGAGGCCTAAGTGAGGTGCAGGTATTACGAGAGTGGATCAGATGTTTAGAGGGATATGGATGAAGCATTTCTATTACTACAATTATCCAATATTTATAATTGAAGCCCTCATCTGATTTATGATGGAAGGTACAGTATTTATAGTCAGAGAAATATAACTGCTTAGATGTTGAAAGTGAGCCCGAGACTTTGTCATGTGAGTTAATTAGAGTGCTTGGTATGGAAGGTGTTTAATTAGTTGGATGGTTGTGGAGAAGCTAAATAAATGAGATTATGTGAGAATATTTGAAGATTTGAAGGCTCAGAGAGAGATTGATGGAGTGTTAAAGTCAGTTACAGAGGAAGGGTGACCTCCAAGAAAAGTTGTGGAGTCTAGGAGACTGAAGGAAGAGAGAGTGCGTCAGTGGAAGAGAGGAGGAGGTATGTTGGCGAGAATTTTCAAATGATTGCTAAGATAGTAGTTTAAATGAGAAAAAGTGAGTGAACATGGTGATATTGTTATGAGAAATTACATTAATCTAGCAAAGATAAGTCAGTGTATTGAAAGTATATGAGTTCAGATTCCGAGAGGAACTGTTGATGCTAATTGGATATTGCTAGGATGTAACTGTTAGCTTTGGCTTGGGACATGTTGAATTGCCATGTGACATCCAATAGGAGACATCAGAGAGGCAGTTGGTGATACTAGTAAGAAGATTAGGAAAATTATTAATTTTATATTTTATATGTACCGTGCAAACATGGAGCACTAGGTAAATCCGGTGCTCTAAGCTAGGGCACTGCCATAAGTTGATATTGAACTGTTAAGTGTGAAATAGTGTTTTTTGTGCTATACTGTCCCTACACTGATAACTAAGCGCACACCACCCATCATCCAGCTCTCAGGATGTGATGTCACAAATACAAAATTGATTAACATGCTCATAAACAGAGTTTTAAACATTTTAGATTTTCCAAAAAATGCTATATGCCCCCGGTTTACACAACTGCTGGTATTGTTAGTTTGGTACATGCTTGACAAACAAGTGTCTTTTTTCTTGAAATACAAAGGTTGTTTAAAAGATTGAGGTTTTATTGGATTGCTGTCATTACATTTTTCTACTTGCATAACTGAACTTTATAATGGGAAAATATTTTTTACATATAAAAAATATACACAATTTTTGTATTTGACAAACTGTATGTGCAATTGTTCTTTCAGGAGTATGTGTCAGTCACAACCTACTCTTCATTGGTCTTGAAAAGGCCAAGAAGACCAATCCTACCTGCAAGTTGCTTAGGTCCCTTATTCCCACACATAGGATAGCTTTACCAGACCAAGTTGCAGAATTTTAGGACAAGTTGCCGGGTCCAGGACAAGTTGCAGAAATTAATTACTGATTAAGAAAACAAATAATAAATTGCCTTTCCTCTAGATAAAGCACACAATGCATATGTATCCTGAAAAATGCCTAACATTTGTTTTTCTGGTTACATTTTATACAGTCAATGCACCAATCACAAATTGACCACTTCCTTTGGTAAACATAAATTTCACACTGTATGGCCCCTTTGAAATACCCCACATGCGTCAGGTCTGTCTCCAAGGCCCTCATGCCAGCCTGTCACCTTCCCCACCCAGGTGTCGAAGGGTCTACGACCCAGTTATCAGCTACCTCTGGGCATGATATGGGCACAGCAGGGGAGCTATTTGGTAATCGATGAAAGACATTATAATTAATTGCACAACAATTGTCTCAGGCTCCCAAATCAGCAGTAAAGAAAAATTTATTTTATATTTCATTTCAGGATTATATTGATTTTGTGAATCAATGAGTTAATACATATCCGGCCACCCATATGGACTAGAACAGTATTGGCATTCATTTTTATAATTTTGTATATTGAGGGTTTGCGAGTCCCATCGCATATCGGACCCCCAAATCTAATTGATTGACATGTAACCTCTATGTTTTACTGGTATAATGATGGCGGTCTTATTTTCTATTGGCTGTTTCAAAATGGGAGGTTATGGTCTTGCTTATTTGATCATATTCCCGCCCTGAACTGCTACAAATGAGTGCATGGTTTATAGAGTAGGCTTTGGGCCCGTAACTTGTGGGCTCCTTTAATGGAATAGCACTGGAAACTGAGACGAACGGGAGCCCACAGAACGCCAGCAGACATACGGCCAGAATACCGCAAGATGCAGGCTTGCAATTGAACCTAGTGTCTGCATAACGGCCAGTGTCAGAGCAGAGTCGGCTTGAGGAGTTCAGGCGGCTCTGGGGTGGTTAACAACAAGACAAAGTATCAAAGGTGTTTCGCTTCCATGTGACACCAGTTGAAATTTGTCTATTGAAAAAAAAAAGTGTTTTGATAACCTTTTAATTATACTTGATTGGTGAATCTTTCTGGGACTTAGTGCAAGAAACTAAAGGTTGTTTCTCTGTCTTGTGGTCTGTAATCAGTGTCCAGGTGAAGTGTGGTTTGGCCTGTGTTATCATTGTTTGTTTATTTTTCCCACTGAAATTTTGTATACAATAATTATGAGGCAATCCAGTGGCAACCTCACTCAGTGTACATCCTGCCACATGTATGCAATACTGGAAGAGATTAGTGATAAAGAAATACATAGGACTATGCTGACGATGGTCTATAAGGACAGCCACTATGAGAAGAAGATTTCCAGATAAGGTGATCAGGTAGATTATGAAAAACAAATGAAAGAGCAGAATTTGCAAATCATTGTCATTTGTAAATCCTAGAAGAATGAATCCTACTGTTGTGCTTTGGTTCTCAAGTGTCATTGTGGTCAATAAATAGTATTATCTTGTTCTGAAGATATATATACAAGATTCATATTAAAATTGACAGGCTTTCATTAGCGTATTATTCATAAAATTATATAATTTCTAGGAACAATCCCATAATGTATAACTGAGAAAATATTAAATGACACTATCTACCCATCCAAGATGATGTTGACCTATGAAAATGTAGTAAAAGAGAATGAATGGACAACTTTAATAACCAACTGATGCAGTGGTGAGCTTTGTTTTATGTATTAAGCTAGTCTCATAATTGTCTCAATTGTTCACAACTCATGACCGTTGTGAGCATATTGTCTCTCTGAAAGATCAAATTTGAGAACTAGAGAGTAGAATTGCAGCACTTTCTGATATTCAACTGGAAAGGGAGCACAGTTTAGCTGGGACAAGCATGGAGTGTGGAGATGCGGCTAGTGAGAATGTCCAGGGTGGTAGCTGGGTTACAGTTAGAAGGGAAATCAGGGGGAACAGGAGGAGGCATGTCAGTTCTGAGTTGGCACACACCAACTGATTTTCCAGATTGAGTAAAACTGTTGGGGATGTCCATTCAGGAATGGCAATGCCAGATAGAGCTGTTACCTCTAACAGCCGGGACAACAGTTCTACTGGAGGAGTGGGAGGGCAGCATAGGCCGAGCAACAGGCAGGTTTTTGTGATATGGGACTCTATTATTAGGAAGGTAGGCAGGGTAATTTGTCACCCAGATCCCAGCAATTGAACTGTTTGCTGTCTCCTGGGTGCTCAGATTTGGCATGTTGGGGATAGTGTAGATAAATTATTGGGAGGAGCTGGAAATGAACTGGCGATCTTGGTACATATTGGTACTAATGTCAAAGTTAGTGGAAGATGGAGTGTTCTAAAGAATGATTTTAGAGAACTAGGGAATAAGCTTAAAGCAAATACCTCCAAGGTAGTATTTTGGAGATACTACCTGTGCCATGTGCTAGCCCAGGGAGACAGAAGGAGCTTAGGAAGGTTAATGTGTGGCTAAAAATGTGGTGTGCAGGAGGGGTTTGGGTTTTTAGAGCACTGGGCTGACGTCTCACTTTGGTACAATCTCTATAGCAGGAATGGATTGCACCTTAATGATGAGGGAGCTTTTGTACTAGGGGATAGGATGGTAGAACGGCTGGAGGAGTTTTTAAACTAATAGGTGGGGGGGACTAGATGAATGTAATGGGGTAGAAAGTGTAGAGGGTATAAGTAATTAATTAAATACTTATGGGGGAGGAGTTGGGGGATTGGTGTAGTTAATAGGGAGGTATTACTACGTAACTCAAGTACAGAGCCAGGCATTTCAAAACAACAAAGTCATAACATAAGATGTATGCTTACTAATGCCAGAAGCTTGCCAGGAAAAATGGAAGACCTAGAATTATAGGCAATTAACAATAAATGGTATTTAATCGGCATTACCAAAACATTTGTGGATGAATTCAATTACTGGACTGTTAATCTGGATAGTTATAGCCTATTTAGCAAAGATAGGGGCAATTGTAAAAGAGGAGGATTAATTTGTCTGTCTGTTATTCCTGAATTTAAGCCGATAGTCAGAGAAGATATTCATGCTGGAACTAGCGATAATGTTGAATGTTTGTGGGTAGAGTTAAATAGCGGAGCACCAAATTCCAAAAGAATGTTAGTTGGAGTATCCAAAAAAAAAACAAATATAACTGAAAGCAAGGAAATACAATTATTGTTACAGATTGGAAATGCAGCTAAGTATGGGCAAATTCTAATAAAGGGAGATTTTAATTACCCTGAAATAAACTGGATGAATGAGGTTTTTGAGTACACTCTGGCTAAGGTTATACAAGAGCCTACTAGAAATAAAGCTATCTTGGATTTAGTTATCAAAAATAATATCCATATGGTATCAAATGTTGAAATAGGGCAACCTTTGGGTAACAGTGTTCACAACACAGTCTCATTTGAGATTGCATTAAAAAAACATAACTGTAAGGGGCCAACAAACTCTTAATTTTAAAAGTGCAGATTTTAACAGTCTAAGGGTAGTAATACAACGTATAGACTGGGACAAAGTACTGACAGGTAAAAATACTGAACATTAATGGACAACATTTAAATCCTTACTCAATATACATACACATCACCATATACCATGTGGGAATGAAAGTAAAAGGAGTAAATCACATCCAACAATTTAAAGATCAAGATATGACGTAAAAAACAGGCATTTAAATTATACAAACAAGAGGGGACAGAGACTGCTTTACGTGAGCATAAGGAAATCAACAAGGCAGCAAAAGAGCTATTAGACTGGCTAAAATTCAAAATTCTAAATTAGTTGCAAAAGAGATTAAGACTAACCCCAAAATATATTTTAAAAATATTAATGGAAAGAAGGCCAGGAAGGAAGCTATAGGAACATTACAATGTGACACTGGCCTTATGATAATTAGTGACCAGGAAAAGGCAGATGAGCTAAATAGTTTTTTTTCTTCGGTATAATCAAGGGAGGTACCTGTGGTTGGGACACCGCAACATTATGGGGTTACACTACCTTCGTCGAATAATTGGTTAACGTAGGAAGAAATCCAAAAGTGTTTGGAAAAAATAAATGTTAATAAAGCCCCAGGTCCTGATGGAATACATCCAAGGGTATTGAGGGAACTTGGTTCTGTAATAGCCATTCAATTTAATTTTTCAAGATTCACTCAACACTGGGTCGCTGCCAGATGACTGGAGAAAAGCAGAGGTGATACCTATATTTAAAAAAGGAGCAAGAACAAATCTGGGGAATTATAGACCAGTGAGTCTCACTTCTGTAGTGGGACAGCTTTTAGAAGGGTTAATAAGGGATAATATACAAGAATATGTCTAATTGAACAGGATTATAAGTAGGAGTCAACATGGATTTATGAGGGATAAATCACACAGAAATCTAATTAGTTTCTATGAGGAGGTTAGTAGGAACCTGGATCAAGGCAACTCAGTGGATTTTGCAAAGGCTTTTGATACAGTGCTATTTGGAAGACTATTGTGCAAACTAAGGGATACAGGAATTGCAGTAAATATCTGCTCATGGATAGAGAGCTGGCTAAAAGACAGGAAGCAAAGGGTTGTTGTAAATGGAACATATTCAGATTGGATTAATGAGGTAAGGGGGGTTCCTCAAGGTTCAGTATTAAGTCCTCTCCTTTTTAACATATTTATTAATGAAGTAGTGTCTCCATTTTTGCTTATGACACAAAGTTGTGCAAGGTAACTAAATCAGATAATGATGTGTTTTCCCTCCAAAGGGATTTACATAAAATAGAGGAATGGGCATCTAAATGGCAGATGAGATTTAATATGAATAAATGTAAAGTAATAAATCTGGGTAGGAAAAATAGCCATGCAATTTATAATTTTAATGGAGCAAATATAGGGGTATCAGATATAGAAAGGGATTTGTGACTGCTTGTGGACAACCACCTAGGTAACAGTGCTCAGTGCCAAGCAGCAGCTGCAAAGGCACATACAATTTTAGCATGTATTAAGAAGGGCATCGAAGCAAGGGAAGCAAATATAATTCTGCCACTATAGAAATCCCTAGTACGCCCTCATTTGGAATATGGTGTTGAATTTTGGGCAACACTTCATAAAAAGGACATGTTAGAGCTGGAAAAGGTACAGACAAGTTCTAAAAAACTAATAAGGAGAATCGAGAGGCTAAGTTATGAAGTTATTAACCTTATTTCTCTAGAAAAAAGGCGTCTAAGAGGAGATATGATTACCTTATATAAATACTTCCAGGGTCAGTATAAAGATTTGTCAAGTGAGCTTTTTGTGCCAAGAAATTTCCAACTGACCTAAGGACATCCTTTGAGGTCAGAAGTAAAAAGATTAGTAAAAAGGAAGGAAAGGGTTCTTCATAGTAAGGATGGTTAATCTGTGGAATTCGCAACCAAACAAGGTGGTGACAGCAGATTCAACAGTTAACTTTAAAAGGGAACAGGATTTTTTTCTAATCAAAAAGGGCATTCACTGAGGAATCTGAGGTATCTGGGATCAGGAAGGAATCCAATTTTTTTACCCTTTGGGATTATTGGCTAAGTTTCACTTGCATTTTTTCTGTTTGCCTTCCTCTGGATTCAATTAATTACCAACTAATCTGCATATTGCAGATCAGAGGAGATCTTAAAAGCTTGAACTTGATGGACTGAAAGTCTTTTTTCAACCTCAATTACTATGTAACTATGACCTGCTTCTTTCATGGGGCTTGATAAGAACCTGGTTCAAACCTACCCCATCAGAACAGGATGCAGCACGGAAAGCAGTTAGACATGGTGGTAGTGAGTCAATAGAATGCTGGAAGGTTGTCAAGGGTACCTGGAGCCGTGTAGACTGCAGTGCATGTGACAGCTACTTAAGAGTATGTAGCTAAAGTATATTATATGTGCACAAAAATCTTCATTCTTAGCTACACTGCTCTGCTATTAAAATGGGATGGTGAAGATCAAGCAATAAAAAAACCCCATAAATAAATAAATAAATGCCATTATCCTCAAGAAGCTTTTCTCCAAGTGAAACTATAATGAATAAACTTAGTCCATAAAGCAAAAGATATGGGCATGGATATATATTTAAACAGACGCCCTTATACATTTATATACTCTCTTTTTGGAAGGGAGGGGAATAGCCATATGGACGCAGAATTGGAGTTATTCCAGATGCTTCCCAGAAACAAACATACTTTGCAAAGCAAGTGGACATAGAAGAGACAGGCATGTAGCGAAGAGGTAGTTATTGACTTAACTAAGAGAAGGCTGAAAGAATATAAGGGTAAAGAAAAAGACTCAGAGAGGCTGACAATCTGGGAGCCGATTATCATCTTAGAAAGATTTAAAGCAGTATGAGGCTAAATAAGATAGAACGTAAAAGTGTAAACTACACTACGCGTCATGTGGTCTAAAAAATGGCCTATTTACTAACAAGCAAGATGTTTACATAGAAAACTTTATGTGTCAGTCTCCCAGCATTAAGGTTCTCATTGAACTGCGAGCCTTGCAAGGCAAAGCGAGCAGTTGAGACACACAGGACTTCGCAGAAGGCACTCATTGCACTGCGAGCCTCACAAAGTGAGCCCCTGGACTTTGCGACGGACGCAGAATTACGGCCCGTATGACTTAGGCTCCGAAGCACGTAAATGGATTGCGGGGCTCGCAAAAATACGACTTTTACGGCTGAACCATCAAACTGGAAAGACCTGGAAAAACAGACAAATATGCCTCAAATGAACTTCCAGACTCACACACAGCCCAGGGGGAGAGCCAGGGATTTGGCCTTTTTTCATAATCAAAAATCGTTGAAGCGAGAAAAAAATGGCTGGCGAAAAAACGGAAACAAGACTAAAACGAGGCTGAAAGACGTAAAGCGAGGCCCAAGGACATAAATACGACCCCTAAGCACTAAGATTTAATGCAAAATAGTAACACTTTAACATTTAACTCAAGTCAGTAACACTTACACCAAGGCAGTAACACTTAACCCAAAGCAGTAAGCCCCTAAACTACACAGGCCTATAAAGTACACACAGGGAGAGGCTGGCAATGAGCACCGAGGATGCTCATTGAGAGCCACGTGATGAGCGCCGAAGGCTATCATCGTGGGGGTTGCAATGAGTGCTGAAGGTGATCGTTGCAAAGCAGGAAAGCTTGGCAAAAACGGCAATGAGCGGCAAAGCCGCTCATTACAGGGCTCGCCATGAGCTCCGAAGGCGCTCATCGCCGGCCCTGTAAAGTAGACGGGGAAGAGGCTCGCAATGAGTGCCAAAGGTACTCAGAGAAGCCATATACTCACATTTGGTGGCAAACAGCATTGCCCGGCTTCAAATTTTATTGCCATAATTTTTGACAGGCAAGTCGCTAGTTATTTATATATATTAAAGAGACACTAGGAAGCTTTTGGAATGGACAGACATGGAAAACTAAATAAGTACTCCTAAAACGATATAATAATTGTTCATAGGTATCTTATCTATATACAAAGAATGTGGACATTATGGGATTTGATGTTGAACTAACAGTAAAAGGAATATTCATGGACTGTCATAAGATATTCCACATGTTTTGGCAGAATATCTTACTTTAATCATTTTTTTCTGTGACACATCTGGCATTCCGAGATATATTACCCTGTTTCTGTTTTAGTTTTGTTAAGATTGCATATCATCTTTGGGTAAGGTATGGTGACCCAATTGGCAGGGAATTTAATACCCTTTTGTATCAAGAAAACAGGGCAATTAATATTATTATTATTTTTATAGTTAATTTATAACGTGGAAAAATATTCTGTAGTGCTGTACATAAATTAAGTTCAGACAAAGGTAAATACAAATATACATATAGCAAAGCAAGGAGGGATAGGAATCCAATGTCCATGGTGAATTCCCAAAGTACTTAGGATAGAAACTTGTAGACTTACAATCTAAGGTATAGTGAGTGGTAAAAGAGGGAGAGAGAGGTTAATTAATATAGAAAAGAAAATTGTTAGCACTTAAAATAAATAGGGAAGAGGCTTTAAAATAAGATTATTAAGAAAGAAAAGGATAGGGTAGTTAATTTTACAATGAGACAAACAGCAAAAAGCAAAGGGAAATATAAGAAAACTGACCCTAAAGGAAGCTCTGACTTTTTCTCGCCCGAAAGAAAAGGCCAAAGGGTTAAATAGTTCTCAGCTAAGTCAAACATCTATGATGGATTTATCTCCTAAAAGTACTGATATTAGAAGTAACATTATGCTTGAATCCTCTAAATTAATTATTGAGTAAGAGTCGGAACAATCAACACAATCTAGTATGAAGAAATTGTTGGAGGAATTTCAAGCTTCTTTACAGGTTCAAGTTACTCTGTAAATAGTAAAACTATTAGATCGTTGAATATAAAAGTGGAAGAACTAGAAAATACATTTGAATTATTAAACAAAGAACATGTAAATGCTATGACACAGGTTAACATACTAGAAGAAGAGGTTAGACATTTAAAGAACAAACAAATTCAACTAGAAGATTATTCTAGAAGAAATAATGAGAGAATAAGAGGCAGTACTGGGAAAAGATCTTCAAACATATGTGACCTCTCTCTTTCAGTCTGTGGTGTCACCAATTAATTCTGGAGATGATAAAATCGATAGACTACACCTGATACCACTTCCTAAAGACTTCCCCCGAGAAATACCAAGAGATGTCTTAGTTAAGATGCATTATTACTCTTACAAGGAGTTAATTACCAAGGCATCTATCACCAGAAAAATCTTGGCGACACCATATACAAAATTTTAATTTTTTCAGATTTATCGTCAAACACATTGAAACAAAGGAAAGAATTTAAGGATGTACTGTAACTAAAAAACTGAGAACTGAGAAAATACCTTACAAGTGTGGATTTCCCACAAAATTAGTGGTGTTTAAGGATGAGAAAAGATATGACTTTATCACCAAGTGAAGCTGGGAATCAAATCATAAATTGGCAATGGGTACCTGAACCTCATCATGGATAATATCACCTTTTAGAGATATGGAGTAGTCGAGAAGGCCGAGAATAGAGGAAAAGAAGGAAAAGGGAGGTTTAAAAGAATAAAGGGTCCATTTTCATCTTTTTTTTCCCGCTAATAATAAATAGAATACATTATTATATTTTATTTTTAACCACTTTAAAATGATGCTAATCAAGATGTTTTCAATATAATGGATATACATAGATAATATGATATACCACATTTTAATTAATTTAATAGAACACTTTATAAAAATTAAACAATCACTTTTAAAAGATGTTGCCTAGGTTGTCTTTCTTTAGTAACATTGGATATTTCTTGCTTTAAAATGTTATCACATTTAACAAACACAGTCACTTTTAAAACGTTTTTTGGTAATATTGGATATTTATAGAAGATAAGGTACGCAATATTTGATATTTGAATTCACATTGTTTATTTTTTTCCTCCCTTGCCCTTCACCTCTCAATTTACTCTATCCTAATAAGTAAAAATAGGGTTATTATAAAAGAAACAGGAGAAGGAATAGAGGAAAAAGGAAAAGGGAAGGGAAAAGGTGAGATAAAAGGAAAGAGGAAGTAAACTACTTTGGCCAAATAATAATTGTGGAAAAGGAAATAGTAAAATTAGTTAAATGAGATTAAGGCTTATATCTCAAAATGCACAGGGAATAAATACACCTTATAAAAGAAGGGTTTTGGTTGAGTATCTTTTACGAGAAAATGTAGATATAGCGTGCATTCAAGAAATGCACTGGAAGCTCAATAGGAACCGAGCTTGTCCAACAGAATCTATTCCACCGAGATAAGCTCTAATTATTTGTCCAAATCTAGAGGAGTTTTGATTTGGTTTAAAGATAGTTTAAATGTATTAGAAAAATACACAGAAATAGATACAGAAAGCAGGTGTACCATTTGGATTGGCCAAATAAATGAAATTGCTTATACTATAATTAATTTATATTCACCTAAGAAAAAGCTAAATACTTTTTATATAAAATGATAAAAAATGTCTACAAAATAAAATAGAGCCTTCTGATTATATGCAGAGCTATGAATATGGTCTATGATATCGATCTAGATCGTATTTCTTCAGTTAAAACTAAACCCGACCCCCAAGCAAGGAGAAGGATTTTCATAAAAGTCTGGTCAAATTTGATGTTTTTGATGCCTGGAGAGCTTTCCATGGAAGTGAGAAAGATTACACTTTTTTCTCAAAGAAACATATTCCAGATAAGATTAATTCTTGTTGGACAATGTAAGTAATGATATTATTCATGAAGTTGAAATTAAAACCTCTAGTTATTCAGATCATGCACTACTATCTATATTAAATAGTAAAGTTGATTTACATATTTTAAAAACTCCTGAAAATAAAAAATATATTTGAACAAGAATTGAATAACTTCTTTACTATAAATGAGGGGTCAGTAGAGTCAACACACACAAAGCTTATGTAAGAGGATTACTGACCTCGTGGAATAGACATGCTAGGAAAAAAGGGGATTATCTCTTAGAGAGCTGAATATTAAATTAATTAAGTTAGAAAGAGCAAACAAAATTATGCCAAATTAGGATGATATAAGAGAATTGGTAACAATTGGACCCCAAATAAAAAAGATAAAGCAATTGTTACTAGATAAAGCTTTGTGGAATTTTCAGAGTAAATCATATCATCTAGGAAATAAATCTGGAACATTTCTTGCAAATAAAATTAAGAAAATGCTCTCTCAGAAAAGAATTGAGAACATTAAAGATATCTATGGTTTAATCCAAATACACCTACATAAACAAGTTAAAATAAAAAAAGATTATTATAATATAATCTGGAAGAATATAAGAATGTGATTAAACCAACTAAAGAAAAAATACATACATTTCTGGATACCATGAAGCTACCTAGGCTGACCATAGATCAAATGGAAGACCTTAATACTGAAATTTCAAAGCTTGAAATAGAAATAGCAATAACAAATCTTAAAATGGATAAGGCACCAGGCCCAGACAGCATTCCCAACCAATATTATAAACTATTTGCTTCATATTTGATAGATAAATTGGTAAAAACTTTTAATGAAATTGAAAAAAGGGCTTTGAACCTCCTGAAATGTTAGAGGGTACTATTATTACTCTACTTAAAACTGGGAAAGACCCAACTAATTGTAAGAACTATAGACCCATATACTTGTTAAATATGGACAAGTTATATTCTAAAATATTAGCTATAAGATTAAACAACGTGTTGCCTGATTTAATTAATATGGAAGAAACAGGGTTTATAAAGAATAGACAGACATCAGATAATTCTAAGAGATTTTTAAATATCTTGGCCCATGTTAAAAATTATAATATTCCCATGTTGGCCCTGTCTTTAGATGCAGAGAATGCTTTTGACAGGGTCAACTCGGACTACATAGATTTGGTGTTACAGACATTTGGGTTGGACAAGTTCGGTTCTCAAGCAGTGAAAGCTCTATATGTTAATCCTTCTGCACATATTAAGTGAATAGGATTTAACAAACTCATTTAGAATCTCTAAAGGGATGCCCCCTCTCTCTGCTTATTTTTGCAATGGTCATGGAAACACTGGCAGAATGTATAAGGATGTATGAAAATATTAAAGGGGTGAATATTGAAGACCATGCAAATAAATTGATGTTTGCAGACAATGTCTTGATTACACTACAAACTTCATTAAGATTCTTTAGCGATATTTCATATTATAAAAATAACTTCAATAAAACAGAAATAATGTGGTTAAATATGAAACCAGAAGTACAAGAAATACTTAAAAAACAACATCAATTTTCATGGTCTAAAAAATAAATTAACAGCCTTATTAAATTGTGATTCGGCAAACTTAAAAGGGCTCTATTTAAGCACATAGTATATTTTTCTACAGAAGTTTTTAGTTAGTGAACTTCTATCCAAAAGCAAGGTCTTCAGTAACTAAAAACTTCTGTAAAAAAATATGCTGTGTGCTTAAATAGAGCCCTTTTAAATTTGCTGAATCGCAATTTAATAAGGCTGTAAATATCTAGGTATAAGATTCACCCTTAATCTCAAAAAGTTACCATCTAAAAACTTTCAGTTATTACTTCAAGAGATTAGAGATATTTTCCAATGCTGCTAAGGATTGAAACTATCTTTGCTAGGAAGCATAGCAGTTGTAAGGATAACAATTTTCCCTAAAATCACATATATAATGAGGATGCTACAGTTAAGTGTCTCAAATTGGGTATTGGCAAAAACACAAAGACTGGTGGATAGATTAATTTACTCAACTAAAGAATAAGTTCTAATATAACAAAAGAAACATACCATAAAGGAGGTTTGTCTACACTATCTCTTACTCAAAGAATAGATCTAGAAAACAGTATTTCTTACAATCCAGGGCAAGTTGATTTAGTTAAATTACCCTGGATTATTAAACAAGGTATGAAAAACTGATTTAAAATTAATGAGAAATGGAAACATATAGTCCACCCCTCCCCAGCTACACCGATAAAGTTTATTTTAAAAAACAATAAGGTTGAAATAAAAGATGAGTGGGACAAATGGGGTATTACAATATAAAACAATCTTTATACAGAAGTGGGAAGAGCTATGTAAATAATTTAACAAACCATCCTGTAAATCGTTGAAATATAATACCTTGATAAGGATAATTAAGATTTACAATTTTCATTTATTTTTAGGGGAAAACTATCTCTAAATTTGAATAGAAATGCTTCAGTAAAAAAAAATATAATTAAGATCTAGGAATGTCTTTACATATTGAAACATATTTGCCAAGTAGAGAAAACCATTAATATGAGTAAATGGGAAGAGGAGTTAAAACTTGAATGGGATGATTCAGAGTGGACAAAATTACTTTTACTAACTGCCAAGGTATAAACTTTTACTACACTAAGAGAAACACACTTCAAACTTGTCCAAAGATGGTATAAAGTACCGACTTTTTAAAAGAAATTATACCAAGGAAAAATTAGTGGGAATTGCTGGAGAGGTTGTGACACATTGGGCTCGCACACCCACATATGGTGGGAATGTCCCAAAATTTAGACTTTTTGGTCTATATGCATTGAACACATATCAACCATTACTAACAGTTTAATCATTATATCCCCTGGAATGATTTTATTCCATATCTTCCCCAAGTCTTTTAAAGGCTTATAGCTAAATATCGGAAACAGGTTAAACTACCAACATAGAGTGAAATATTAATATTGAGAGAATATATCAATTTAAAAACATTTTTATTCAATAGAAGACAGGGTTTTGAACAAAAAAAGCATTGGAGCTATGGGAACAGTTTAATAGAGTATAACGACAGTTGCCTCTTCACATCTCACTTGTTTTATGTTGTATGTATGTGAATTAATTTTGATATTGAATGTTTATGGATAACAAATTGTAAAATTTGAAAACGCATTGTATATAAACATTATTTATTCTTAATAAAGGGAATAAAGGGGAAAAAAAGAATGATGTCACATGGTCTGTATATGTCAAGGAAATTATTGCACACCTGTGACCTGGCACATCTTCACTAAGTGCCAGTAAAATCTATGCATTTAAACAGGAAGTTAATGGGTGGAGCTTGAAGTTTTTAAAACATTTCATTTTTTAAATTACAATTAAATGCTAAAAAATAAATATATGTATTGCCTAGAAAATCAATCTAGTGTAAGTGGAAAAATCTAGTGTAAGTGGAAAAATACTTTTGGTAGAAATAATACATCTCTTAAGTTATTTGCTTTATATTCAAGAAAAAAAGGGAATCTGTGAAAATGTATCCTAATATCTAACAAGCTGGGAGAACTAGGTAACAAATTAGTACCAATTATTATTTGAAAGCCCATCGATATAACTGAAAATTAGATTACACATAAATCAAATTAATATTAATGATATGTTAATATGTACATCACTAGTAAGTTACTAAAATAGATTTTTAATGTATGTCAAACATAAAAAAAAAAGAGTGAAAAACGAGGTGATCCCACAGGTGCTCGATGGAGTTCAAGTCTTGTGTTGTGCTCCTCCAACCAGTCCTGGATAATTCTGTCCTTATGGCAAGTTGCATTTTCCTGCTGGAAGATCTCATCTGCTCCAGGGAAGACATTCAACATGTATAGGTGTACACGATCTGCAAGAATGGATAGACAACCCAATCGGTTGAGAGTGCTCTCCAGAGGTATAAGTGGACCCAAACAATGCCAAGAAAACTATTTTCTAGACTATAAATCTGCCACCACCAGATTGTGTTCTTCCAACAATAGTTGCACAGTGTTTGTTCTCTGAGGGATCACGCCTGACACACCAATGTCTGTCCAATAGATGGAGAAAAAAACTTGACTAATCAAAGAAGGCCACACTTTGCCAATCAGAAGAGTACTGTAATGCAAATTGAAGCCACTTCTTACGATAAAACCCTGGCGAGCATGTTTGCAGTGACCAACCTTTTGCTTCGGATCCCCATACGCAACAGGGTTGGCTGTACTGTCATTTTAGACACCGTCTGGTAGCCTGGCCCTCACACATCTTCATAGCCAAAGTTCCCCTCTGTCATCAATGGCACGTGGCAGTTTTGATGCTGTTTATTCGCAATGCTGCCGTTTGTTCAGTCACGGTACACTTTAACCACAGCAGCACATGAACAGTACAAAAAAACATTACTGTTTCAAAAATACCTGCACCCTTGGCCCTAAAAGCCGACAATCACCCCCTTTTCAAAGTCAGATATATTGCACGTTTTACCCATGACAACAATGGTTGATATGTTTTCAGAATGCCTACATGTCACCTTATATACCCACCAAGCCAGCTCACAACACATGCCATATTTTATTGACTTAGGGACAAGTAGCCACATGGCTAGTGCCTAGCAATGTCCAGTTGCCATTTTAAAAAAAGTCCATGATAGCCTTCTTGTAAATTAATTAGTTACCTTTAGTTCTGTTGAGAGCATTTGCAGATGTAAGATTCCATAAGCTATGCCCCCTGCAATACTGTATTTTTTTCCATTCTAAAAATATGTTACATATTTTTAGATGTACTTTAAAGTAGTTAATTTTAATAGGACTACAGTGCTCTATTAAGGAAGTATGGTGTAGAAATCCCAAGAAAGACACACACACATATAAATACTGTATATGTGTGTGTGTCTTTCTTGGGATTGCTACACTCAATTTCTTTAATAGAGAAATGTAGTCCTATTATTAAAATATATATGCTTATGAAAATGGACCATTAAATTAGTCATCTCCATTGTTTTTCATTAGCTTTTCTTCTTTTCTATAGTTTAACTAATGTAATATTGAAATATTAAATATAAAAAGAAACTGACCACTTGCATGTTAAAGGCTACACACCCCAATTCCTGTTCCCAAGAAAATAAAGCAGACATAAGAGTTCAATGGAAATAAAAATATTGCCTTATTAATTTCTTTGGAGGATGTGCGGCCCTCTGATTTCACTTTTAATCTCCCTTCATACTCTACTGAACCAGATACCAGTTATGTGTCCACATGGGATTACTTTCCATAATTGCCTATAAACTCAATTTATCTAATTTATATCTTGTTCTAACAGCTTACAGATAATATTTTTTTTTCTAATCATATACAGTTTCTTCTATGCATAATATTATTTCCTTTTTTAAGAGCATTATGTATTCCTTTAAAAGAGTCATTTTCCATAAAATATATTTTTATTGTTTTTTAGTGTATTGTACTTTGGTACAGGTCCATACAGTATGTAAGGAACATACATTGAATGTGCTAGAAAAGAGAGAATTACAATATTCAAATATCTACAGGTATAAACAAAAAAACATAACATATAAAAAATTCATACTTGCTTTTTCAACTCAACTTAAAGCATGATTTATCTTACAGATAAGGTAAAAAGACATTGGTATTTACTTACAAACCACATACAAGAAGATGGAATGCTAGTTTGCCATTCTCATAAATAAGAGGAGAAGGATCATGTTGTGTTTTTCAGGCAAGCCCGTCATGGAGCTGTTTCTGGTTCTTTCAGGTACCTAACGGAGCTGGAGATCTTGGTAGGCTTGAAGTGAGACATAGAGGAACTATAATGAACTGATAACTCCTGTATATTAAATTTATATTGTTTTAAAATGATGAGGAATGCAGTCATGGGGAATTGGGTTGAAAGGCATATGTCTTTTGATTAGCTTCTTCTATTACTATTTACTAGAAAATGGAAAAACTTTTATTTGTGCTAACCCTCCCAAAGCTCGGTGCACATCCTTATTACGTAGACTGTAGATTAAAGGGTTTAAAATTGGGGTAACAACTATGTAAAATACTGACACCAATTTGTCTGTAGCATCAACTGAATGACTTGGCAAAAAATGTATAACAATGCCTGGCCCATAGAAACAAGCCACAACTAAAAGATTTGAAATACATGTATAAAACACTTTCAGTCTTCTCATTATAGCAGCAATAATTTGAATATAAAAGAACATAATTAAAAATATTGGAATGATCACATTAATGGTGCTACCTAATAACTTATGTAAAATATTATTTAGAGTGGTATTATTACATGATATCTTTAGTAATAATGGAGCCTCACAAAAAAAATGGTTGTGTTATGACCACAGTAAGTCAAACGACTTATGATGATGTCAACAGTAGATAATGTACAGTCAGTCCTAAATGAAAAAGTGGACATCTTGATGCAGGTCATTTTGTTCATAACCACAGTATAATGCAGAGAGTTACAAATTGCTACAAAATGATCAAAGGCCATGAAGGTCAGGATTAAACATTCACTTGCTCCAAAGAAAAGATTAAAATAAACTTGAACTAAACATCTAGTATAGGAAATACTTTTCTTCTTTGATAGTAAATTCACAAGTATTTTAGGAACAGTTATTGATGTGTAACAGATATCAATGAATTAGAGATTAGTGAGAAAGAAATACATAGGACTATGCAGACGATGGTCAGCCACTATGAGAAGAAGATTTCCAGTAGAGTATGAAGAACAAATGAAAGAGCAGAATTTGCAAATTGTTGTTGTTTGTAAATCCTAGAAGAATGAATCCTACTGTTGTGATTTGATTCTCACTTGTCATTATGGTTAATCAATAGTATTATCTTGTTCTGTAGATATGTATACAGGATCCATATTAAGTTTAGCTGCATCTCACTGACGAGGCCCATAAAGGCCGAAACGTGTCTGGGGTTTGCTGTTTCTCCTGTTCAGGGTAGAATTGCCTGGTATTAGGGCTGGGTCAGTCTTTTGAGTGGGACCAGACTGATATACTACAGGATATTTCTCCCTGTGAAGGGCACAAGTGAGATAAAAGAGGTTGCTCTCAGAGTGGCTTATCATGGCCATAGAACTAACCTATTAAGGTTGGTTCGTTCTCTGATGAGCACCTCTGACTTTGTTGTTTTGTATATGCAAATTACCATTAGGGTTTAGTCTCCCTAAGGGTAATAGGGGACTCCAGACGTGAACCCCTTGCTCACTGTGCCTTAGGGAGTTCAGCTGCACTTCACTGACGAGGCCCATAAAGGCCGAAACGCTTCTGATGTTTCCTGTTTCTTCTGTTCGGGGTAGAATTGCCTGGTATTTCGGGGCTGGGTCACTCTTTTGAGTGGGACCAGACTGATATACTACAGGAAATTTCTCCCTGTGAAGGGCACAAGTGAGCTAAAAGAGGTTGCTCTCAGAGTGGCTTATCATGGCTATAGAACTAAACTATTAAGGTTGGTTCGCTCTCTGATAAGCACCTCTGACTTTGTTGTTTAGGATCCATATTAAACATGATAGATTTTCATTTGCTTAAGCCACATATTATTCACATATGACAAAATGATATAATTTATAGGAACAACTAAAATATTAAATAACAGTATATACTCATTCAATATGACTTTGGCCTATGTTTGTGACATTTACATGGTATTGGTAATCTTGCGTCCAAGATTAACAGAGCACTGTTTATTATGTATTTGTTTTCAATATCATACATTTTAAATAAATAAACAAAATAAAAGTAAATATTTCTACTGTCACTCCTCTCTTTTGTTGTAAGTATATACAAAAGAAACTTTTGTGCATGTTATATAGAAGTGGAAGAAATCATCCCCAGTTTATGAAATTTCAACAAAAATCTGTCAGTGAAATCCATAAATCACATATATAGTTGTGAGCGTACGAGTCGTTGCTCACGCTTGCGGGCTCGCGTAGCGAGCCCGCGGCCCTCGCGAAGCGAGGGCCGTGGCTCGCGAAGCGAGCCGCGGCCCTCGCGTAGCGAGCCGCGGCCCTCGCGTAGCGAGGTCACTGGGCAAGGGCCTCAGTTGCTGGCATGGAGCGCCGAAGGCGCTCCATGCCAGCAACTGAGGCCCCTCGCAAAGCGAGGGCCTCAGTTGCTGGCGAGGTCACTGGGCACGGGTCTCAGTTGCTGGCATGGAGCGCCGAAGGCGCTCCATGTCAGCAACTGAGGCCCCTCGCGAAGCGAGGGCCTTAGTTGCTGGCGAGGTCACTGGGCAAGGGCCTCAGTTGCTGGCATGGAGCGCCGAAGGCGCTCCATGCCAGCAACTGAGGCCCCTCGCGAAGCGAGGGACTCAGTTGCTGGCGAGGTCACTGGGCAAGGGCCTCAAACCCTCGCAAAATTCACGTCGCTACTCAAAAAACACGACACACAAATTACGACACTCGCTAAATTTTACGAGGCACGCAAACAACGTACGAAACACGTTACCACACATTACGACCTCGCAAACATCGGACGCAACACGCCGACATACAAACATTTAAAACACAATACATACACACAGCACATACATAAAAAACTTACCTACACCAAGAGGGAGCACCCAGGACCTCAAAAATGCAACTTACACCTCGATTTTACTCGAAATAAAACAGTTTAGAGACTAAAAAAAAAACGAAGCGAGAGAAAAAATGGCCGCCGAACAAAACGAAAACGAGGCTACAGCACTCTAAACTCGCAAAACACCACAAGAAACTCGCAAAACACCACAAAACACCTACGGATATTCCGATACAGACCTATACCACACATTACTCGCCATTTTACACCAATGCGGAAGTACACGACTACGCTAACGGTTTGGTCTCGCGCACGCACAGTGTTACACTGCACACATTCAGCATGCTTATACAGCAGCTCCACACCACTAATGCTGCAGCAACATCAACACAGATTGCCAGCTCTTCATCACAATGCTTCAAAATAGGTACACTATATTCATTTACTAATTTAGCTACCTTACAATTTCATTGCCGTCATTTTTTGACGGGCAATTCGCTAGTAAATGATAATAATGATCCTGATCATGGAGAAACTGAATAAAACCTCCCTACCACACACTCACTAAATACAATTGCAGCTTGGAAATGTGAATACAAATGATCAATTTTCTAAAGCACAACAAAAAAGTATTTTACAAGCTCAGCAATTCTTTGTTAGGGTTTTACAGATTTAGATGAATACCAGCCTGCTCTTTAGCAACATTTATTGAAATCTCATAATTTACACTGATTAAAATTTGTCATGCCAGCACTGGGGAGCTACAGTTCATTTAGGGAACCACGAATACCAACATGTACTGTGACATACTGAAGCAGAGCATGATCCCCTCCCTTGGGAGACTGGGCCGCCGGGCAGTATTCCAACATGATAACTACCCCAAACACACCTCCAAGATGACCACTGCCTGGCTAAAGAAGTAAAGAAGCTGAAGGTAAAGGTGATGGACTGGCCAAGCATGCCTCCAGACCATATTAAACCCTATTGAGCATCTGTGGGGCATCCTCAAACAGAAGGTGGTGGGGTGCAAGGTCTCTAACATCCACCAGCTCCGTGATGTCATCATAGAGGAGTGGAATAGGACTCCAGTGGCAACCTGTGAAGTTCTGGTGATCTCCATGCCCATGAGGGTTAAGGTAGTGCTGGAAAATAATGGTGACCACACAAAATATTGACATTTTAGGCCCAATATGGACATTTCCACTTAGGGGTGTACTCACTTTTGTTGCCAACGGTTTAGACATTAATGGCTGTGTGTTGAGTTATTTTGAGGGGACTGCAAATTTACACTGTTATACAGGCCGTACACTTACTACTTTACTTTGTAGCAGAGGGTCATTTCTTCAGTGTTGTCACATAAAAAGATATAATAAAATATTTACAAAAATGTGAGGGGTGTACACATTTTTTGTGAGCTACTGTAAATATATATGAGTGTGTGTCTATATATATTGTTATACAAGATTTAACACTTAAGTCTCTGTGACCACGATCGATTTTCATGTAGCTTTTTGCATTAGCCTACCTGCCACTATCACCCATGCTCATAGGGAAAGTATACTATGTTGTGAAAATACCATTTAGAATTGAGGTGTGTAGACTGGCAAGTCATTAGCAGTGGGATACTGTGCTAATATAATACTATTTAATCACAAAATCAGGGAAGGCTAATAAAAGTATATGCCTGCAGGTAAAAAAATGTGAGGGGACTGGAATATTATAGGTTTAACAGAAGAAAACTAATTTCTGTTTGGCAATAATCATTGTAAAATTAAGCAACTACATACATATAAATATATATTTAGACTGTAACTTCCCAGAGTGCTGTGTTGTACTAATATTGGAGTCTTTTGAACTTTGTTGTATTTAGTCCTGTATATATTTGAAATGACACAAATCCAGCAGCATACATGCACATGTCTGTAGTTACATAGTAAATTGATGTTGAAAAAAGACTTTTAGTCCTTTAAGTTCAACCTTTTTGGATCTTCTTTGTCCTGCAATTTGCAGATTAGTTGTTAATTGATCCAGAGGAAGCAAACAGAAAAAAAAACAAGTTATTATTGCCAATTGTCTCAAAAGGGAAAAAAAATCCTTCCTGACCCCATATACTGGTGACTGGATTCCTTCCTTGATCAATACTCTCTCTCTCATTATCCAGGATAACCCTGAATGCCCTTTTTATTTAGAAAAAAATGTGCTGTGATATTATCCAATCATATAATAAGATACAACAGGTAGATTCAGCCACACAGCTATTTGGTGAGTAACTAGCATGTTACAACCTGTACTTTAATGCAGTTTTTTTTTGTTAATTAGTGGCTATTAGAACAGAAACTTTTGAAACCATTGCAACTTCTATAAATCTTTTGCTTAACTGCTATGAGCTAACACATGATAAAATGAAATCGTTGCCACCAAGACACATTGCCAGGTACTCCGCATGACTTAAAATGGAAATTCAGAAGGAATACAAGGTTTTCTTAACATTTTGAGATTGGGAACAATATTACATTTATGAGACTGCTTTTAATGCTTGAGCCCATAAAAAAAAATACACTAATAATAGAGAACAAATGTAAAGTTTTAAGTCTGTTTACAAACACAGTCTGTCCTGTCTACTGACTGTTTTATGATAGCCAAGCTATGCTGTGAGGACACTGATTTATAGCAGTTTTCCCCTGAACTCATAATGCACTGAAAAGTTTACCCACAACTAACCTGTTTTGGTGATTCCTGCTATCCATGCTCAAATAAGAATACTACAAATATGAGACATCACCTTAATGATTTTAGAAAAAGTGTCAGTTTATTCAGCATTCCACTCTGCATATTGTTTTGAGTTAACACATTGAAGGTCAAACTAATTATTTATGACTTTGCCTTTCTCTTTTCTAATATAAGTGCAGTCATTTCCATTTTAATACAGACTTCCATCTTGCTAATGCCACAGTTGGGAATTTATCCTGTGAATTTGAAGTATGCATTTGTGTCTGCTTGGTCATCACATTGACACGTGAAAAATACTGTGTTTTGTTGACTTGTTTTTCAGATTTATCTGCAACTGTAAAATTAGTAAACTGGAGAACTTTCTTTCAAAGATGGAAAGTATAAATTACTAGTAAGAAGCTCATTTTATTGTAATTTTTCCTGCAATTGTATGTGCATTTAAATCTTGTTTTACACTTGTAAACTCACTGGCTTCGAAAGGAGCTGAAAAAGAAGCAATTTGTACACTCCATAGTTGTTGCTCACTCAATCAGTCAGGTCTGAGTCTTGGTGACTTTGTGGACTTTAGAATGCTAGTTCTGAAAAACCTACACACCATCTGGAGGTATTTACAGACTAAGGAGCATGCAATCACTACACCTTTTATTCTTCTTCTTCTTATTAGTAGTAGTAGTAATAGTAGTAGTATTTATGTTTGTCTGTTATTATATTTGAGGAGACTAAGGGCCCTATTAAATTCGAGCTGCGTTTGGAATCGTATCTCGCAAATGCGCATCGTAGCGCGATTTACGTACTACCAATCGACTTGCGATTGACTTGCGTAATTTCGGACTCATTTTCCGAGATTTGCCTCCGAAAAGCGCTACTTAGTAAGTAGCGGACAAGAATTCTTTGCGTAGACGCTTGTATCTCGCAAAATCGCTCCGTGCACAAAATGCACCAGCAAAATGGTTAACGCATTATGTACAGACAACTTAAAGTGTAAAAGTGACAGTTTAACAGAGGGAAAGCATGGAAGGCCATTACAATTGATTGCACAACCCCCTCCCCCCAAATGCATTATACAACCAATTAGTTAGTTGTTACATTTGGAATGAAAAGCCATGCTGCAGCTTACATAAAGCAATTAAAGACACACTACCTGATTACATAAAAACACAAAAACATCAAAATAATGCCATATTAACCCTGTTACTCATAGAGGCTCTATTTTGTATACATGTTGCTCTATCTACATTTGGGAACACAAATATGGGGCACATTACACTGCCACATGACGTCTATCAAGTACACAGGGAGCATGTGAATATGTCCTGTTCAGTCTTTCGGTCGTGTCTGACTGTCTGTGACCCTCTGTCACTGCTTTCTTACAAGGTTTGTATGCTGGTGATACTGGAGTGGATTGTCAGTTCCTTCTCCAGTGGTTTGGGATTTGGCCGTCCACTCTGCTTTCACTCTCCCACCCACAATGGCCCTTAATGGTATAGCTCACAGCTTCATTGAAGTACACAATATCTCTTGTTTGGTCTTTTGGTCGTGTCTGACTGTCTGTGACCCTCTGTCACTGCTTTCTTATAAGGTTTGTATGCTGGTGATACTGGAGTGGATTGTCAGTTCCTTCTCCAGTGGTTTGGGATTTGGCCATCCACTCTGCTTTCACTCTCCCACCCTCAATGGCCCTTAATGGTATAGCTCATAGCTTCCAAGCCCCATCACTTATCAAACCACAAGTAGACCATGGGAACATACCCCGCAGTAACCCATCAGGAAGGGCAGCAAACACACACGGAGGGTTTGCAGAAGCACATTGAGCACCAGCCAACTCACCTCCATCAGGGGTAATCGCCACTACTCTTATCCAAGGAAGTCCCACACCATTGCTGGTGGCCATGTGCCAAGATGTCCATTCATTCCCATTTGTTGACCTCCCATTTTGTTCTGCTATTCCTAAATTTACATTAGTTTCGATTGCTAAGTGATGTTGGGGAAGTGCGGGTGAAAGCAGAGTGGGCGGACAACTCCCAAATCACTGGAGAAGGAACTGACAAGCCACTGCAGTATTACCTATCATTATCCTGTTAGGCCCTCAGGGGAATGTTCCTACTCCACAGTATCGCTAATTGTACTTGGCCTGTGCATTAACCCTTTATTATGCCTAGATTGTAGATCTATTAGATGCATTATATGATATCTAATGCTATTAGGACTATTATTCCTCTTAGTATGTATGGATCTATTGCAGGTTAACTAGCGCTCATTAGTTTACAGCTATAGTAATGTGACACTAATGTGATGCATGTGGATGTCCCATAACCCCAACCATTGAAAACACACCTACATGGTGAGAACAGTATAACACAGCTTTATTTTTGGACACAGACCACAATCAGCAGTGGTCAAGACTGTGCATTCACATAATGGTATAACAAAACTTTCTTTTTGGACACAGACCACAATCAGCAGTGGTCAAGACTGTGCATTCACATAACGGTATAACAAAACTTTATTTTTGGACACAGACCACAATCAGCAGTGGTCAAGACTGTGCATTAATATCATGGGTGTGGTGTGGGCGGGTCCCGAGAGAGCAAGGGGCTAGAATAAAACAAAGGGTTACCTACAGGGGTCAATCTAATAGTCTAAAATAAGCATGATACATAACACCTACCAGGGTCACATGCAGTCAGTACACCGCTGCAACCGGAATCTGACGAGAAAAAGAATCATCAAATATCACTCCATTTAACTGAAGAAACCATTAGAGTGTATGGCACTTACAACTTGTCTGGATCTGCTCAATGGAACAAATGATTCAACCTCTGGACTGTGTAATCCAATCCAGTTTCACACATACAGTGTGGTGTGCGAAATTGCCCACAAAAATAAATGGTCTAAAAAAAAAAGTCGGAGGAGGATAGAAAAAACTAATGACAATGCATGAACAGTAAAGTGCTAAATACTGTACCAATATACAACTCACCTGAATCCCATCTGCAAGCATTACTAGCTATTAACTAGGTCTCTGTATAATGAGTAATATGGGCAAATACCCATTAATATGGACAGGACACAAAGGTCAGCAGCCAGATTCACTGTTTCTTACATCAGACCCAAAGATCTGTTCTCAGACCGATATTGAGGTCAGGATCACATGTTTATTAGTGAATAAATTAATGCTGGCTGTCATTAACATGCCATTTTGAGACTTTGCAAGTCCACCGCCATAGCGGTATTAGTCTACATTTCAGCTAACAATAATCATGTCTGGCAATATGATAGCTTTAAGATTGTGGGAGCTATATTTTAAGGAGGGGGCTGTCATTGAAGTAATGTCTACCTGAGAGGCACTGGGAAAACCTTACGCCTCATATAATTCCTCCACAATGCTTGCAGATGCAGGAGATGCCTTCATGGACCTGAATTGTACCTAAAACAAGATGGAAAGAAAAACTAAGAGAAAACCTAAAACCTAAGGGCCTAAAAAAAAGGGACTGCAGCAACCCCTACCAACAGCATTCCCCAGTGACCATCAATTGGTGGCATGTTCAACCGAACCCTACGTGTCCACAGAGAAGAGGATCATGGACCATGTGATGGGAGGTAGCCATCTGCATACAAAATATCACCATCACATAGGCAAAGATCCAAGACTCTGTAGCCAGGCTAGATTAGGTCAGCATTGTGACCAATAGATTGTCACTGAGGAGTGCTGTTGAGAAGGCACAATTATGTCCACAGACCCTAGGTCCTCATCCACCTGGGCACAGGACCTGCATCAGCCGCGGCTGGACGCCGTCTCCCCATTGGTGGTGGGGGAGCGGGATGAGGTAATCGCACCACGGGTGGTGGTGACGGCGGAGGCATGGTGGAAGGAGAGGAGGGGCCAGACTGCTGTTGGCTGGTGACCTGCCCCGTTGGCTGGTGACCATGTGCTCTTCCATCATCAGATGATGCCTCCTCTCCTCCCTAAAGCGCCTGTCCAGGCTGCGCCTCATGCCGGAGATGTAGGCAGCCATCCTCCTCAAGAGGGGCAACAACTCCGGCAGCGCAGCCTCGGTCGTTGGTGGTGGGGGCAGGGGTCCTGCTGGCAGGGCCAGGTGAGAAGATAGTGGGGAGAGAGTGGGGAGGATCTGGGACCCGGCTGGAGACAGGGGCTGTGACGTTGATGTTGGTTTCCCCGGTGGCTCAGTGTGTGGGGAAGGAGGAGCTGTGGAATAGTCCACCACTTGTGAGGGCCCCGGCGAGATGGCAAGTCTTTGGAGGAGGGGGACAGTCAGGCTCTGTACAGGGGGGCTGTTAACTACCACGAGCTCACCCTCCTCAGAGCCAAGGCCCTCCGATGAGCCTGTAGCCTCCTCCCCTGAGCCGTCTCCTGCAGGGCGGGGGCTGGCGGCCCCGCTCCTGGCTCATCACTGGACCCAGACCTCCTACTGGATGCTGAAATAGAGAAAAGAGAGGTACATGTCATTAGTATGTTGATCAATACATTGATATGTTTTCACTCCTAACTATCTGACATCTAGGCCTGAACATGGATGATTCTCCTAATTGCAACTCAGATTAGCTGTTATTTGCTAGATTTGATCTATTCTTTGGTTTCTTGTCTTGACCTCTCCTGGCTCCTAACGCTGTCTGTATTTCTTCTGCGGTCTGTAACTGCATAGGCTGCATTGGGCACACCAGTACATGGACTCTATTGCTTGATTACTCTTGGGGTGGCTAGGAATGACAGTGATTTGTCAGTTTCATGGTTTTTAATGACACTTCCATCTATCCCTTGCTAATTCCATGGAGCTGACATGTCAGTGTCCTTGTTGGTCACCATGTACATGTGTAGTGTGTGTGATGTACA
Source organism: Discoglossus pictus (assembly GCA_027410445.1). Taxonomy (NCBI): domain Eukaryota; kingdom Metazoa; phylum Chordata; class Amphibia; order Anura; family Alytidae; genus Discoglossus; species Discoglossus pictus. Next base: position 440,294,372 of record CM050165.1, on the reverse strand, counting down.
TGTGGTGGCATGTTGGTGTATGTGATATTCACCTGAACTGAAGGCTGGGTCCTGCTGGGCCACCGGGGATGAAGCTCCAGCTGCGGGCGATGGTCTCAGAAGGTCCCTTGCGATCCTCTCCCACTACTTATAGGTCACACTGTGTCCCTCTGCTTCTCTGGCCATCTTTCTCTTCACCGTGGCCCTGATATCCACATAACGGTGCTTTAAGGACCTCAAGCCCCTAGACACAGTGGACACCTCCTTCATCAATTCCACTACCTCCTTCAAAGCCTGAGCCTTAGGCCCAGGCTTTGCTTCCCTTGCAACAAGGATGACGGGAGGGTCACGGATCGCAACCAGGAGGACCATATTCTCCCGGAGCGTATAATTACGGGCCCTGAGCCTGCCCTTGCCAATAGCCCCTTGCTCTCTCAACTGTGCTCGGGGACCCTGGCCTCCCTGAACTTTTCCGGAGGCCTGTCCCTTCCCCAAACTACCCTGCCCCCTGGGAACAGGCCCCTTCCCTTCTGTCCTTCCTCTAATAGTGCCTATGTATCCCTCCTCCTCCCCCGTCTGGGTACCCCTCCTCCTCCCCCTCCGAGGACCGCTCCTACTCCCCCTCCGGGGACGCTCCTCCTCCCCCTCCGGGGACCGCTCCTCCTCCCTTTCCGGGGACCACTCCTCCTCCCCCTCCAGGGACCATTCCTCCACCTCTCCTCCACCCTCCACTCCACTCTCCTCACTCTCCGCTCCTCTCCTCCTCTCTCCACCTATCTCCTCCCTCCATGCTCACATTATAAATAAATAAGGATAACTCAAAATAAGTATAAGTGTTATATAGGTGATGAAAAAAAAAAGTGTATGTTCTATGTGTTTTCAATAACTGTTGGGGGATGCGGTGCAAAGGTTGGGGGGGGGGGGTGTCCACAGCTATGTATGTCTCTATGTGTCTTTAATCTATGTGTCAGGCAAATATGTGTAATGTGTAAATATGTGTAACTCTTACGTGTAAATATGCTAGTAATAAAATACAAAACAATCAAAAATAGTGCGCCTACAAATCAATATAACGATAAAGAAATAAAAGTATTACTGGAATGTCTGTTGGAAAGAAAAGATGTGTGTGCTATGTGTATTTAATACGTGGTCGGGGATGGGGTGTGTTGGGGGATGGGGTGTGTTGGGGGATGGGGTGTGGTGGGGGATGGGGTGTGGTGGGCGGGATGGGTGTGTGGGGTGTGTGTCCTAACTATATATATATATGTCTCTATGTGTGTTATTTAATCTATGTGTCTTGCAAATATGGGAAATCTTTAAATATGTGTATTTCCTAAATGTAAGGACTTATGAAATAGACAATGAAAAAGACAAAAAACTAATCTCCCTCTCTCCAAAACACTACTCTCAATGAAGACTCTCTCCCACCTGCTCCTGGAACTGCGTGCTAACTCCAATGGCTCTCACAACACAGTCAACGCATGGGTTTGTGTCAATCACATTTATAAGCTCCTACTGTCATTTAAATTCTTAGCTCATACGTGATTGGCTGAGAGGCCTGTCTCGCTAGGACGTCCCCTTATCAGCTTGCGAGTGCGCCAACAGACTCAGCCAATTACATACGCACTTATAGTGTCAGGCCGCCAAGTGCGTATGTAATAGGCTAAGAGGCTTTTGGCGGGCCAACGTGGCAATGGCGCAAAAGCCCGCATAAAGCCTCTCAGCAAATTACATACGCATGGTGGGCCCGTGTTGGGACTCTCAGCCAATTACATACGCACTTGGTGGCCCGTGTTGGGACTCAGCTAATTACATACGTACTGGGCGGCCCGTGTTGGGACTCTCAGCCAATTACATAAGCACTTGGCGGCCCGTGTTGGGACAGCCAATTACATGCAGCCAAGTGAAATTAACGTGCCTAATAGCAGATAATGTAATCAACAAGCTATATAAACCCCTCCCCTACAAGTCATCAGCATGTCTGAAACAGCATGGATGATCATGTGAGAGGGATGCTGGACAGTCTGAGTGGGCGAATGAGGTTGAGATGCTTTTGTGCGTACCACATAGCACAGCATGAAGACCCGGAAGCAAGGTGTGTGATTGAAGGGGTGATGTGGAGTGGCAGAGAGGAGTGTCTGGGAGTGAATGAGGGTGTGAGTGGTGATGTGATCCATGCTGGGGCAGAACCAAGCCAGGCAAGGGAATTTCCACAGGCCATGCCTAGTATCGTGGGGGTGGATCAGGGAGGAGAGGGAGCTCCAGTAGCACAGGGACAGAGGGATATAGGGCCACCTGCAGACAGGGTGGCTGACAATGATGTCAGGGATCAGCTGTTGGGGGGAGAAGTACAGGATGTGGTGGCTAAGGCAGAAGGGGGGGCAGCCTGTCCAGGAGCCTGTCCAGGATCCTGTCCAGGAGCCTGTGAGGAGGCGAAGGGCACCCAATGTGTACAGGGAGAGACTCACATTAGAGGGGTTAACTGATAGGGAGGTGTATGAGCGTTTTCGGCTGACCTGTGCCAGTCTTGTGGAGCTCTATGAGGTTCTGAGAGCGGACCTTGAGCCTCGCTCACGGGTAGTGATGTTGCGAACATAACATTTTCGGTTTGCGAACCGCGAACGCGAACCGCCGCAAATGTTTGCGAACTGGCGAACCCGGCGAACCGCCATAGACTTCAATGGGCAGGCGGATTTTAAAATGGAAAAGTTGTTTTAAGGGGACTAACACCTGGACTGTGGCATGCCGGAGGGGGATCCATGTCAAAACTCCCACGGAAAATTACATAGTTGAGGCAGAGTCTGGATTTAATCCATAAAGGGCATAAATAACCTAACATCCCCCTCCATCATCATCCTCTCCTGTATCTCTTTACCCCCTCCCTCATCATCCTCCCCTGTGTCTCTTTCCCCCCTTCCTCATCACCCTCCCCTGTGTCTCATCCCCCCTCCCTCATCATCCTCCCACCTCCCTCCTCATCCTCCCCTGTATCTCTTTACCCCCTCCCTCATCATCCTCCCCTGTGTCTCTTCTCCCCTCCATCATCATCCTCCCCTGTGTCTCTTTCCCCCTCCCTTATCATCCTCCCCTGTGTCTCTTTTCCCCCTCCCTCATCATCTTCCCCTGTGTCTCTCCCCCCCTTATCATCCTCACATGTGTCTCTTTCCCCCCTTCCTCATCACCCTCCCCTGTATCTCTTTACCCCCTCCCTCATCATCCTCCCCTGTGTCTGTTTAGCCCCTCCCTCATCATCCTCCCCTGTGTCTCTTCCCCCTCCCTCATCATCCTCCCCCCTTGATGATAAGGGGGGAAGAGACACAGGGATAAGTGTGAGGGGTGTTAGGGTAAGGGTGTTAGGGATAAGGGTGAGGGGGTTAGGTGTTAGGGTGAGGGGTGTTAGGGCTAAGTGTGAGGGGTGTTAGGGTGAGGTTTGTTAGGGATAAGTGTAAGTGGTGTTAGGGTGAGGCATGTTAGGAATAAGTGTGAGGGGTGTTAGGTCTTAGGGATAAGTGTGAGAATGTTAGGGTTAGGTGTTAGGTTAAGGGCTGTTAGGGATAAGTGTTAAGGGGTATTAGGGTTAGGTGTAAGATTGAGGGGTGTTAGGGATAAGTGTGGGGGGTATTAGGTCTTAGGGATAAGTGTGAGAATGTTAGGGTTAGGTGTTAGGTTGATGGGTGTTATGGATAAGTGTGAGGGGTGTTAGGGTTAAGGTAAGTTGTGTTAGGGATAAGTGTGATGGGTGTTACGGTGAGGGATGTTAGGGTTAGGTGTTAGGGTAAGGGCTGTTAAGGATAAGTGTAAGGGGGTATTAGGGTTAGGTGTTAGGGTGAGGGGTGTTAGGGATAAGTGTGAGGGGTATTAGTGTAAGGGGTGTTAGGGATAAGTGTGCGCGGTGTTAAGGTTAGGTGTTAGGGATAAGTCTGAGGGGTGTTAGGGTTAGGGTAAGGTGTGTTAGGGATAAGTGTAAGGGGTGTTAGGGTAAAGGGTGTGAGGGATAAGTGTGAGGGGTGTTAGGGTTAGGTGTTAGGGTGAGGGGTGTTAGGGATACGTGTAAGGGGTGTTAGGGCTAGGTGTTAGAGTGAGGGATGTTAGGGTTAGGTGTTAGGGATAAGTTTGAGGGGTGTTAGGGTTAGGGTAAGGGGTGTTAGGGAAAAGTGTGAGGGGTGTTAGGGTTAGGTGTTAGGGTGAGGGGTGTTAGGGATAAGTGTAAGGGGTGTTAGGACTAGGTGTTAGGGTGAGGGATGTCAGGGTTAGGTGTTAGGTATAAGTGTGAGGGGTGTTAGGGTTAGGGTAAGGGGTGTTAGAGATAAGTGTGAGGGGTGATAGGGTTAGGTGTTAGGGTGAGGGGTGTTAGGGATAAGTGTGAGGGGTGTTAGTGCAAGGGGTCTTAGGGATTAAGTGTGAGGGGTGTTAGGGTTAGGTGTTAGGGTGAGGGGTGTTAGGCATAAGTGTAAGGGGTGTTAGGGTTAGGTGTTAGGGTGAGGGATGTTAGGGTTCGGTGTTTGGGGTAAGTGTGAGGGGTGTTAGGGTTAGGTGTTAGGGTGACGGGTGTTAGGTATAAGTGTAAGGGGTGTTAGGGTTAGGTGTTAGGGTGAGGGATGTCAGGGTTAGGTGTTAGGTATAAGTGTGAGGGGTGTTATGGTTAGGGTAAGGGGTGTTAGGGATAAGTGTGAGGGGTGTTAGGGTTAGGTGTTAGGGTGAGGGGTGTTAGGGATAAGTGTGAGGGGTGTTAGTGTAAGGAGTGTTAGGGATTAAGTGTGAGGGGTGTTAGGGTTAGGTGTTAGGGTGAGGGGTGTTAGGGATAAGTGTAAGGGGTGTTAGGGTTAGGTGTTAGGGTGAGGAATGTTAGGGTTAGGTGTTAGGGATAAGTGTGAGGGGTGTTAGGGTTAGAGTAAGTGGTGTTAGGGATAAGTGTGAGGGGTGTTAGGGTTAGGGTGAGGGGTGTTAGGGATAAGTGTAAGTGGTGTTAGGGTTAGGTATTAGGGTGAGGGATGTTAGGGTTAGGTGTTAGGGATAAGTGTGAGGGGTGTTAGGGTTAGGGTAAGGGGTGTTAGGGATAAGTGTGAGGGGTGTTAGGGTTAGGTGTTAGGGTGAGGGGTGTTAGGGATAAGTGTAAGGGGTGTTAGGGTTAGGTGTTAGGGTGAGGAATGTTAGGGTTAGGTGTTAGGGATAAGTGTGAGGGGTGTTAGGGTTAGAGTAAGTGGTGTTAGGGATAAGTGTGAGGGGTGTTAGGGTTAGGGTGAGGGGTGTTAGGGATAAGTGTAAGTGGTGTTAGGGTTAGGTATTAGGGTGAGGGATGTTAGGGTTAGGTGTTAGGGATAAGTGTGAGGGGTGTTAGGGTTAGGGTAAGGGGTGTTAGGGATAAGTGTGAGGGGTGTTAGGGTTAGGTGTTAGGGTGAGGGGTGTTAGGGATAAGTGTAATGGGTGTTAGGGTTAGGTATTAGGGTACCGGATGTCAGGGTTAGGTGTTAGGTATAAGTGTGAGGGGTGTTAGGGTTAGGGTGAGGGGTATTAGGGATAAGTGTGAGGGGTGTTAGGGTTAGGTGTTAGGGTGATGGGTGTTAGGAATAAGTGTAAGGGGTGTTAGGGTTAGGTGTTAGGGTGAGGGATGTTAGGGTTAGGTGTTAGGGATAAGTGTGAGAAGTGTTAGGGTTAGGGTAAGGGGTGTTATTGATAAGTGTGAGGGGTGTTAGGGTTAGGGTGAGGGGTATTAGGGATAAGTCTGAGGGGTTTTAGGGTTAGGTGTTAGGGTGAGGGGTGTTATGAATAAGTGTAAGGGTCGTTAGGGTTAGGTGTTAGTGTGAGGGATGTTAGGGTTAGGTGTTAGGGATAAGTGTGATGGGTGTTAGGGTTAGGGTAAGGGGTGTTAGGGATAAGTGTGAGGGGTGTTAGGGTTAGGGTAAGGGGTGTTAGGGATAAGTCTGAGGGGTGTTAGGGTTAGGTGTTAGGGTGAGGGGTGTTAGGGATACGTGTAAGGGGTGTTAGGGTTAGGTGTTAGGGTGAGGGATGTTAGGGTTAGGTGTTAGGGATAAGTGTGAGGGGTGTTAGGGTTAGGGTAAGGGGTGTTAGGGATAAGTGTGAGGGGTGTTAGGGTTAGGTGTTAGGGTGAGTGGTGTTAGGGATAAGTGTAAGGGGTGTTAGGGTTAGGTGTTAGGGTGAGGGATGTCAGGGTTAGGTTTTAGGTATAAGTTTGAGGGGTGTTAGGGTTAGGGTAAGGGGTGTTAGGGAAAAGTGTGAGGGGTGTTAGGGTTAGGTGTTAGGGTGAGGGGTGTTAGGGATAAGTGTAAGGGGTGTTAGGACTAGGTGTTAGGGTGAGGGATGTCAGGGTTAGGTGTTAGGTATAAGTGTGAGGGGTGTTAGGGTTAGGGTAAGGGGTGTTAGAGATAAGTGTGAGGGGTGATAGGGTTAGGTGTTAGGGTGAGGGGTGTTAGGGATAAGTGTGAGGGGTGTTAGTGCAAGGGGTCTTAGGGATTAAGTGTGAGGGGTGTTAGGGTTAGGTGTTAGGGTGAGGGGTGTTAGGCATAAGTGTAAGGGGTGTTAGGGTTAGGTGTTAGGGTGAGGGATGTTAGGGTTCGGTGTTTGGGGTAAGTGTGAGGGGTGTTAGGGTTAGGTGTTAGGGTGACGGGTGTTAGGTATAAGTGTAAGGGGTGTTAGGGTTAGGTGTTAGGGTGAGGGATGTCAGGGTTAGGTGTTAGGTATAAGTGTGAGGGGTGTTATGGTTAGGGTAAGGGGTGTTAGGGATAAGTGTGAGGGGTGTTAGGGTTAGGTGTTAGGGTGAGGGGTGTTAGGGATAAGTGTGAGGGGTGTTAGTGTAAGGAGTGTTAGGGATTAAGTGTGAGGGGTGTTAGGGTTAGGTGTTAGGGTGAGGGGTGTTAGGGATAAGTGTAAGGGGTGTTAGGGTTAGGTGTTAGGGTGAGGAATGTTAGGGTTAGGTGTTAGGGATAAGTGTGAGGGGTGTTAGGGTTAGAGTAAGTGGTGTTAGGGATAAGTGTGAGGGGTGTTAGGGTTAGGGTGAGGGGTGTTAGGGATAAGTGTAAGTGGTGTTAGGGTTAGGTATTAGGGTGAGGGATGTTAGGGTTAGGTGTTAGGGATAAGTGTGAGGGGTGTTAGGGTTAGGGTAAGGGGTGTTAGGGATAAGTGTGAGGGGTGTTAGGGTTAGGTGTTAGGGTGAGGGGTGTTAGGGATAAGTGTAAGGGGTGTTAGGGTTAGGTGTTAGGGTGAGGAATGTTAGGGTTAGGTGTTAGGGATAAGTGTGAGGGGTGTTAGGGTTAGAGTAAGTGGTGTTAGGGATAAGTGTGAGGGGTGTTAGGGTTAGGGTGAGGGGTGTTAGGGATAAGTGTAAGTGGTGTTAGGGTTAGGTATTAGGGTGAGGGATGTTAGGGTTAGGTGTTAGGGATAAGTGTGAGGGGTGTTAGGGTTAGGGTAAGGGGTGTTAGGGATAAGTGTGAGGGGTGTTAGGGTTAGGTGTTAGGGTGAGGGGTGTTAGGGATAAGTGTAATGGGTGTTAGGGTTAGGTATTAGGGTACCGGATGTCAGGGTTAGGTGTTAGGTATAAGTGTGAGGGGTGTTAGGGTTAGGGTGAGGGGTATTAGGGATAAGTGTGAGGGGTGTTAGGGTTAGGTGTTAGGGTGATGGGTGTTAGGAATAAGTGTAAGGGGTGTTAGGGTTAGGTGTTAGGGTGAGGGATGTTAGGGTTAGGTGTTAGGGATAAGTGTGAGAAGTGTTAGGGTTAGGGTAAGGGGTGTTATTGATAAGTGTGAGGGGTGTTAGGGTTAGGGTGAGGGGTATTAGGGATAAGTCTGAGGGGTTTTAGGGTTAGGTGTTAGGGTGAGGGGTGTTATGAATAAGTGTAAGGGTCGTTAGGGTTAGGTGTTAGTGTGAGGGATGTTAGGGTTAGGTGTTAGGGATAAGTGTGATGGGTGTTAGGGTTAGGGTAAGGGGTGTTAGGGATAAGTGTGAGGGGTGTTAGGGTTAGGGTAAGGGGTGTTAGGGATAAGTCTGAGGGGTGTTAGGGTTAGGTGTTAGGGTGAGGGGTGTTAGGGATACGTGTAAGGGGTGTTAGGGTTAGGTGTTAGGGTGAGGGATGTTAGGGTTAGGTGTTAGGGATAAGTGTGAGGGGTGTTAGGGTTAGGGTAAGGGGTGTTAGGGATAAGTGTGAGGGGTGTTAGGGTTAGGTGTTAGGGTGAGTGGTGTTAGGGATAAGTGTAAGGGGTGTTAGGGTTAGGTGTTAGGGTGAGGGATGTCAGGGTTAGGTTTTAGGTATAAGTGTGAGGGGTGTTAGGGTTAGGGTAAGGGGTGTTAGGGATAAGTGTGAGGGGTGTTAGGGTTAGGTGTTAGGGTGAGGGGTGTTAGGGATAAGTGAGGGGGGTGTTAGTGTAAGGGGTGTTAGGGATTAAGTGTGAGGGGTGTTAGGGTTAGGTGTTAGGGTGAGGGGTGTTAGGGATAAGTGTAAGGGGTGTTAGGGTTAGGTGTTAGGGCGAGGGATGTTAGGGTAAGGGGTGTTAGGGATAAGTGTGAGGGATGTTAGGGTTAGGGTAAGGGGTGTTAGGGATAAGTGTGAGGGGTGTTAGGGTTAGGGTGAGGGATGTTAGAGTTAGGTGTTAGGGATAAGTGTGAGGGGTGTTAGGGTTAGGGTAAGGGGTGTTAGGGATAAGTGTGAGGGGTGTTAGGGTTAGTTGTTAGGGTGAGGGGTGTTAGGGATAAGTGCAAGGGGTGTTAGGGTTAGGTGTTAGGGTTAGGTGTTAGGGATAAGTGTGAGGGGTGTTAGGGTTAGGGTAAGGGGTGTTAGGGATAAGTGTGAGGGGTGTTAGGGTTAGGTGTTAGGGTGAGGGGTGTTAGGGATAAGCGTGAGGGGTGTTAGTGTAAGGGGTGTGAGGGATAAGTGTGAGGGGTGTTAGGGTTAGATGTTAGGGTGAGGGGTGTTAGGGATAAGTGTAAGGGGTGTTAGGGTTAGGTGTTTGTTTGAGGGATGTTAGGGTTAGGTGTTAGGGATAAGTGTGAGCGGTGTTAGGGTTAGGCCAAGGGGTGTTAGGGATAAGTGTGATGGGTGTTAGGGTGAGGGGTGTTAGGGATAAATGTGAGGGGTGTTAGGGTTAGGTGTTAGGGTGAGGGGTGTTAGGGATAAGTGTGGGGGGTGTTAGTGTAAGGAATGTTAGGGATTAAGTGTGAGGGGTGTTAGGGTTAGGTATGAGGGGTGTTAGGGTTAGGGTAAGGGGTGTTAGGGATAAGTGTGATGGGTGTTAGGGTGAGGGGTGTTAGGGATAAGTGTGAGGGGTGTTAGGGTTAGGTGTTAGGGTGAGGGGTGTTAGGGATAAGTGTAAGGGGTGTTAGGGTTAGGTGTTAGGGCGAGGGTTGTTAGGGTTAGGTGTTAGGGATAAGTGTGAGGGGTGTTAGGGTTAGGGTAAGGGGTGTTAGGGATAAGTGTGAGGGGTGTTAGGGTTAGGGTGAGGGGTGTTAGGGATAAGTGTGAGGGGTGTTAGGGTTAGGTGTTAGGGTGATGAGTGTTAGGGATAAGTGTAAGGGGTGTTAGGTGTTAAGTTGAGGGATGTTAGGGTTAGGTGTTAGGGATAAGTATGAGGGGTGTTAGGGTTAGGGTAAGGGGTGTTAGGGATAAGTGTGAGGGGTGTTAGGGTTAGGTGTTAGGGTGAGGGGTGTAAGGGATAAGTGTAAGGGGTGTTAGGGTTAGGTGTTAGGGATAAGTGTGAGGGGTGTTAGGGTTAGGGTAAGGGGTGTTAGGGATAAGTGTGAGGGGTGTTAGTGTAAGGGGTGTTAGGGATAAGTGTGAGGGGTGTTAGGGTTAGGTGTTAGGGTGAGGGGTGTTAGGGATAAGCGTGAGGGGTGTTAGTGTAAGGGGTGTTAGGGATAAGTGTGAGGGGTGTTAGGGTTAGATGTTAGGGTGAGGGGTGTTAGGGATAAGTGTAAGGGGTGTTAGGGTTAGGTGTTTGGGTGAGGGATGTTTGGGTTAGGTGTTAGGGATAAGTGTGAGGGGTGTTAGGGTTAGGGTAAGGGGTG